>MU190678.1:0-20295 GCA_016904865.1 Pissodes strobi | reverse complement strand
AAAACCGTTAGAGATAGGTATAGGACATTATTCATGAAATATGTCTAGACTTTTTCGCACAATCGAAATATGCAATAATATGCAGGGTGTTCCATTTAAAAAAAATTAAGGTTATGCGGTTTTTTGACATTTGACAGGCAATTTTTTTCTTTTGACATTTCTAAAAGATAATATATAAAAAACCACCCAACTTTTGAATTTAAGTTTTTTTTGTATTACCTGTAATTACGACTGCAGGTGGGTGTCAACATATAATGAATAACCCTGTACATAGTTATAAGAGTAATATAGTTCAATGTTAAGGAATAAAAAGAGTATCGTGAGACGGAAAAACGTCACATTTTGGTGATTACCATGGATTGATTGTAACAGCGGTGGTCGGGACAAACAATTAGTTTTTAATAATTTGTTACCATAAAGGTGGGGGTGGTAATTAGCTATATAATTAACCACATTAATTTGTGGATTATATTAAAATAGGGTGATGGGGTTTTACACATAGGTTGTGAATTAAAACAGGTATTTTCGGTATTACGTACTTTAATAAAGCAATGATTAATTTGCATTACAATTTCTACACTACTTTCATGCATTCACTCATTCACACATAAAACTAAATATACGAACGAATATACTTATTAATAGATCTCTAAAGAAATTTCTTGACTGTTCTATTTAAGAATGAAACTTTGTCTTTCCTGAATTTAATAAACTTTTGTGTTTTAACTAGCAACTGTTTCTCACAAAATACCTTGATCTCCAATTTTCTCTACATAACTTCACTAGGACAAGAATCTGACTTAAACCCGTGATTCGAATTTTACAGGAACAACTTGTCAAGCTACAAATATTCCACCGCCATTTTACCTTCTTCTCTTGAACCACATCAACAGGTGAAACGAGACGCTACGTCGTTTCTGGCTTCGAGAAATTGCGTTAACACGCCCAAAAGAGTTCTTTATCCAAGCTTGGACAAAGAGAACATATTTGGAGCAGATATTCTCTAAATATATGTGCAAACAAAATGAGAGAAACAACTAAATCTTCGCGCCAAACAGGGCTGCGACTGGGGCAGATGTTTTTGGCGCCAACTTTATGCAGGGCGGGGACCGGACCGATGCATTACGTTTGAGTGTTTGTAAGGCACTAAAATCTAATTTTTCCTACCGGCAGGCGGCAAACTGAAAGTCGGCAGAAAGAGTGGGAAATTCGTTGGATGCATTTAGAGAGCTTGGAAGCATGTTCTTCTTTATTTGACACATTGTTGTTTACACAACACTGACGGAGACAGAGATACATTAAACTGAGACCGATTAAGAACGATTTTCTTGACGAAGTGTCACCTTGCTGTTGCATAATATAACGGAATCTATTATACCAACAATTCAGGTTCGGAATAAAGAGTAACTGAAATACAATGCTTTAAATGCACATTGTTTATGTTTACCTGGGGTTAAATAAATATATTCGGAGTTGAATTATGGCTCATTCGCTCATTCATACTATGGACATACAGGGTGTTATCACCAAACTATGCGGTGAAAAACGAAAGTTTTACACACGTCGGGGTGTTTCTCCAACAACTGGATTTACCATTAAAAAAGTTAGAACTGAAGTTTCTACAGTTTTCAAACATTCTATAATCAATATGATGCAACAAACGGCAGAAATGGAGCAAATAAATAAAATACTGGCCAATTTCATGAAATATTTAAATGCTAAGAGGCAAATTTTACAAGACCTAAAGATAAAATGCAAACAGAACCGGATCGACTTCAAAATAGATGCAGGATGTAATTGTAGGCGAGCAGGGAAAATTACAGGAAATGTTGAATTGACAAAATGAGAAGTAAAGAAAAAGTACGAAACATACAGAAATAAATGAGGAATCTACAACTAGAAGTTTTCAGACTGAAATATCAAAGACACGCGGCGCGCCGAGAGGGTATTTGCTACAGGCCAGAATATCAAACCTGCAACGTATGACGGTCAAACATCCCGGACAATATACAACAGACAATCTGAAGCCACTGTTATTGCCAAGGATTGGAATAATGAAGAAATGACCACAGCCCTAGTGATAGCGTTTCAAGAATTTGCCCTGGAACGACTACAGACGATTCCCATCAGCAAACAGGAGAAATATGATTGCCCTGGAGAGACGATTTGGAGGTCAACACAAAAGACGGCAAAAGTATCACAAACCTGCAAGAGTTTGAGGCAGACGTTAGGCGTCTTGTTCATTTGACCTACCAGAGAGCAACAGAAGAGTATTCAAAGAAGCCTGAAACTCGGAAGATGCTACGCCTATCCAAATTTGATAACAGTAATGAAGCTTTGGTCAGAGCCCTAGAAACTTAGGCGGCCTGTTAAGCCAAAAATCAGGGTCGTATCCATCTAGGATGGAAAGCTATCGAACAGATGTGAATTAGCTGATATGCGCGAAATTTTGAAGAAATTAACCGAAATTCTTCAGGTTAAGGGAAGATTCCGGGAGCCACCGGGCCGGGGGGGAGGTACCTAATCGAAATATTTTAAATTGGTGCTATCGATGTTTACAGGTACGATCTAGGTGCCAGAGACCCTAGAAGGTCAAATTCGAAGCAGGAAAAACAACAATTAATCAAAATTGCGGGGCGGATGCTGGCTAAAGAAAACAAAGAGATTCGTCAGAACCCACGGGAAACTCTAGATTATAATGTTTAACTTAATGATCTAATACTATCTTTCAGTTGCCTCTCCTATTAATTTGAATATCTTAGTTTTTGAAAGTTAACATATTTTGCCAAGCTAACCCAAATTAGATACTATTTTTATGGTACTAACAAAATTGAGTTATTCTATTAATGAGAAATACAGAATGGTAAAATCATATTTAAAAAATAACAATAATGTAGAAGTGGCTCAAACACAGTATAAAAGAGCTTTTAAAAGGGTTACGAACTCCAACATTAACTAGGTACCATAATAAAACCAATTAAAATAGTAGAAGAAAGGGGGATACTAGGCAATCGAAAAAGAAGAAGATAAAGAACTGGAGAAAGGAGTTTGGCAACGTATAATTACATTTTCAAGAGAATTCCAGGCCATGGCCAGTTCATAAGCATAATGCCGATCAAAAGGAAAGGAGATACACTTTTGTGAATGATATTAACGTGCTATCGTTTGAACAGACTCAACTGTGGGAATATTTAATATAGGTAGACGAAATGTTCATGTTTGTTCGGATGTAAATCCTTTAGCCTCTGGAAGATTCGACGTTTTTTTTTCTAGATTTGGAGTGCATGGGATGGCACTGGAAATTGAACAGGCAAGGGGTTGAAATGGAATCAGATGCATGTGTTATAAGAAGAGAAGTTCCTCAAGAATCTGTACTGGTGTCACTTTTGTATATAATCTATGCCAATTAGATTGTGATTGTTGTGGGAGAACAGAAGATAGTGTATGCTCAGGCCACATCGGTAAAGTGTGGTGGGGAAAGCACTGAGAGTTGTAATAAAAGCATTGTTAACTCCCTTGAGGTACTCGATGAGTGGTTAACAGCCAACGATCTTTTGCTCAATGTCTCAAAGAAACACGGCTGCTGGTGTTCGCTCAGAATATTTCTTTTCATTAATTAATTAAGGAGCGCCTCCCCATAATATAATTGAGGTTCGCAATTTCTTAAAATATCAATAGTAGTATTAGTAGTAGTTAAAGTGGAAGGCAATCTCCAGTGACTAGATCTGAAAGGCTCTTTTCATCAACACCAGTTCACCCACTCTTACTTCTAACCACTTATCTCCCTCTCATTGTCCCGGTTAAGGAGTTTTCGCTCCTCTATGGGGAGAGTGCGGCGCTGAAGGTTTTTCTTCCTTACGCACCCCCATTTGTCACATATGCGGGTTTTCCTTCCATGTCTGACAATTCGGGCAGATGTAGATGCCTATTAGATCTGCCGGCACCCGTCAGAACTTCGGCCAAGTTCCCGATCGCTTGTCAGCTTTTTCACAACACCAGGTTGCCTCTAAGCCTTTTGGATTAGTTTGGGTTAATGTTATGTCCTTGATTCCTTTTGTGAGTACCTTGACTACTTGACGCCTGGCTCAAAACTAAGTAGGGCTCTGGTAGTTGCGGCGCTGTCTAGGACTCTTGTACGCTCGCTCGTTGCCCTCGACTTCACTACAGTGGTTCTTACGAATTTCTCAATTTCTCTAAAGTATCCGTGCACTCCTAAATCAGTACCGAGCTCGTCCTTGGTTTATGGATTGCCTTCAGGCTCGTTCCATACCTTGTTTAACACCTTGTCTCGACGCGACCTTCAGAATGGCTGCGTTAACATCTTGAGTATCTTCCATGGTAAAAAGCCTCCTCGACGTCCTTGCCCGATCTATGCGAGCCATCTGTGTTCCAAACTTGGGCGCCTGCGGATGCCAGTATTGCCCCCTTGTCATTGCTTTGAAGCTCCTATCTAGTCTGAGTGGGCCATCGGGAATGATCGTTATAGTTGACAGGATCCAGGAAACGATCCGTATGTGTGCCAAGTTTCGTTATCACCCAACCTCCTGCAGGATGCCTCTCGATCCATATGGGTAGATCCGGCAAGCTCAGGAAGGCGTTAAGTCTGACCCTCATTACGCCGGTAATTCTCAGACAGTTTCTGAGAATGTGTGGCTTTTTCTGCCACAGGGCGGACATGTTAATCATTTCGTTTGATATATATTTGGCACTGTTAACATGTATCGGTTTATGTTATAATTCAAAATATGTCAAGAACTTTGGAATACAAAAATGCGATAAAAATCCATCCAACTGACACTTTGATGATATGTGAATGATTCATAAAAATCCCCAAAACCTTCATATTTAATATTTTTCCCATCTTTAAAAATGAAAAAGTTATTTCTATATCTCTGTACCTGATATTGATAAAGACCTCAATCGATTTCCCAAGACATAAATAATGTTTTATTACAATCGAAAACCGTCCGCAGATAAAGAAGTATTAGACACAAGCAATATATTTGCAAATAAAAGCTTCAAACACAACAAATATTTCTCCCCATAATCCGACTGTGCTCAATCAAATACCAAAAGCGGTTTGCAACACAATAATGGAGATGTTAGTGTTAACAATTGCCTACAAATCACCCTATACACACTGCGACCCTTACATAACGTAATATATAAGAACCATGAAGACTTTATGGGGTCGAGATTAACACGTATGTTTAATAAATAGCCGGATTTGGCAGCTGTGCTGGAGTGGAGAAGGGTAGTTAACCCTCATGATCGACCGAATGAACTCTCTACATTTTATCTACTAAACTCCACGAGGAATGTTCGGTTCGAGCGATTGTCGGTCCTATTGTTGTGACACAATACCGCAAACCATTTGTAATAATATCGATGTGCTTTTAAGGTTTCTGCAAAAATAAAGTGTGATCAGCCTGATCGATATTGGGAGGCTAGTTGGTGTTTATGAGACAGAATCGGTACAGCTGCGTACAAGTTGATAAATAATAATACTTCATGAATGACCCATGGTTTATTCAGGCGACGATCCATTGTAGTTTTGGAAATGGAATGGCCTATTTGACTTTGGTACGTTGTTTGTAAATATTTATCGTGTATACCTAATAAGGAAATGGGGTTAAAGCCACGTTGGTTGTTAACACTGCATGTGGCTGCCATCTTACGAAATTATCCTCAGGATATACAAAATGTGAGTATGAGATTCTCGTCTAAGTGGTCTCGACATTGCGTTAAATATTTCTGAATAATCTCTTAGACGAACTAGATCCTTAAAGTAGGCAGAGTTTGCATTTGCATCTATCTCCAACTAGCGAGGTACCTAATGGCCCTATTCAGTGGTCTCCACGGTTGCCAGACCTACTCCTTCTTGACTACTTTTTATGAGGCTATTTAAAGAATCAAGTTACAAGCACATAATAAGACAGTTCGTTCGAGCAGTTTAGAAACGTGCACAAAAATGTATTGAAGAACGGGATGACAATTTTGTATGTCTAATAATAACAAAGTTGCCAATGATGGACACTTAATTCGAATCGCCCGGTTTATAGACAAGCAAAACATATCATTTTCAAATATTGTTGCTTTTTGTGCTACTGAGCCAGAACTCCAAATTGAACATTAAATACGTAAAACAACAGCTATAATAAAGATGAAATAAATTATGCGAGGCAGTGAGTCATTGGTCCCTAGTTACTGCAAAATTTGAATAAATCGATATCATTTAACTATCGATTGTAGTTGATATCGATCAAGAAGTCTGACACCGGACCAACTATGAAATGACATGATATGACATCGACGTATTCAGCAGTTGCTGGGGGCCACTGACTCACTGTATTTATGTATATTTATCTTTTGCCTTATGTATTTTGTTTTATTTTTATTATATTTTTGCCTTAGGTCTTTAATCTTCCCTTTGGAGTTCTGTAAAGTAAATAATTAAATCAATCCCGGCAAGTCAAGAAAATAGATAAAGAAACAAAAATATTCCTCGACTAATTTGTATCAAAGTTCAGGCCCCGTCAACGAAATTTACAGCCTCAATTTCAATAATATATGCTGCATCGGCCCATTGATAAATGAATTCCGTCGAAGTGGCAATTCCAATTTTCATAATTCATGGTTTTTTCGCATTGAGGTCCCTTGCAGTTTTCTTTATTACCATAAATATTGCGGTGTTGGTTTATGTCCAGCAATTCTCTCTTTTTTAATCAGTTGCGCTCCTCTGACGAATTCATCAGGTGTCCATTCTGATCAGCGGGCGGCACCAGCATCAACACGTTAACGCCAAATTAATACCGGCCAAACACGAAACGCTCACATATCTAACTCTGAGTATCGACGGAAATACATTCATTGGTTATTTTCAGGGGCGTGCGTAGATATTTATGTTCAATGAGAGGACGATACGGAACGCACGTAAGGTTATGATTTAGGTCAAGCACAATTCAATCCAGATTTAGTGAAAAAGCCCCCAAGCTGGGGAGGTTTGAAATTGTAAATAGATATCTGCGGCGATATTAAGAACTAAGTAAAATTATTAAAAACAGTTTTCGGGGGCTCTGGGCATCGATAGTTTTGTATCTCTGATTCTACTCCATAGCCTTGATAATGATTGTAGCCCGTAGCTGCTGAATATCCTCACAGTGGTATAGAACGTGGGCTGAAATTTCCTCTTCTTCTTGTTGGCAGAACTTGCTTAGGGTGTCATCTGCCAGACTCGTCAGTCTTAAGGGTCTTGTCACGCGACAATGGCCAGTCAATAAACTTACCATCATTCTGACACCCTCTCTGTTGTGACTTAATAAGTCAGCTCTGAGATTTGCTGATGCTGCTGCTAATACTTAAAATCCGTTGCTAACCATTTCGCAGCAGATGCCTTAATAGTATACACCTAGCTACCCTAGAAAAGAGTTCTGGTCCTACCAACGAGCCTGATGCTTTGTCTATTTCATCGGCTTTCTCGTTGTCTCTGTGGCCTTCGTACCCCAAACTAGAGTCACTTTATTTTAACTACCTAACTCGTTCAGTGTCTTGTAGCAGTTCTACCGGTTTGGATGATGAAAAATCCTCTTGCCTCCAGAGACAAAGAAAATTTGAAATGGAAGTCATACCCTAGCGATAACTGCATGTAAAGAGTTGTCTTCATGACTTCGATCAGCTATAAAATAATCCGTCAGCTTTCTTCTTTTTGGCATCTTTTAGGATTCAGAAGAAGGATAAGAGAAGGAAGAAGAGCAGCTCGTGTCAATTTCATTTTCCTCGTCATCGGCGCTGTCGACATTAACTGTAATGAGATTTTCTTCTGATGCTGGTCGCAGTGATACCGAGTTGCTTTCACCGCCTTTTTTTTTTCGTATACTCCAGCGAAGTGCTTGTGTAAAGTTTCATGCTGGCAAATTATCTTGCATAAGAGTTCCTTATTTTCTATTGTAACATTCCTATAACGAATTGTCAGTGTCGTGGTACATATTTGAAATGACCTTGCATGAAGATTAATTTTTTGAAGGGATAACTATACACGCAGAAATTCTTCTCACGCTAGGCGAGCACTTTACTTCTGAGCCACCATCTAAGTCGAACGCTTTTGTCAAAAATCAGTATAAGTATACGGACCGGCATATTACATATTTAATAGGTATTATTGTGTTTTTATGTTTATAATTTGGCAGTTAGGTAGATGATTGATTATTCGAACTAATATATTCACAGAAATTGACAAGCAAGATGTACCGAGTGATCCAATTAAATGTCTTGTTCCTAACCGTTTTTCTCTCTCGCTGCTGGGCTGAAGTCGACTTGAGCCGACTTTGCCTGAATGGGCGTTACATGGCCGAGCGCAATGCGTGATAGCTTAATTTGATTCAAATGTGCCTGAAGAGTTCTCAATTTAATACATGTCATTTTCCGATTTTCGCCAATTTCATTAGGGGTCCGAAGACCCTCAAAGAGAACGTGTCAAAGAAAATTTGTCAAAATGAATCATTTTTTTCTACAGTTATCGTGTACCAAAGCAAAATTTTGAAAAATCGCACATGTGACTTTATAACTCGGATACGCAAAATCAGATCATCAAAAACAATTGACCGTCGCTGTCAGCTGTCCTTAAGTGTTGCCTAAAAACGTGCCAAATTCGAAAACTCAACTCTTACCGGTTTCGAGAAAAACATCCGAATGACCGATATATAGCTGGGCCTGACATCGTGAGGCCTCAGTCTAGTTCATTAACCAGGAACAAGTAGGCTAATGACGCCAAAAGAAGTTTTCACTTCGATTTTAATTGATACGATAGTTAAAAAAGGAGTGCATATGATGGGTTAGGGTGGATACTAAAAATAATTATGTGCCTTACCTTTATAAGCACACCACTGCAGTGAAACTTCTAAAAGAGATATTAGGAATTGAGTTTTTATTTTTTAAGCTCTTTTTTTGTCAACTTTTGCTATCGGTTTCGACACTTTTTTATTTTTTGTTTTCTTTTTTTTTTCGCCAGAAAACACGTTTTTCTAACTTTTTTTTATTAATTTGTTTGCTTTATTAATTTTTTCATTAATATGTTTTATAATACTTTTATTAACTTTTCAGACTTTTTTATATATATATTTTGTCTGATTTGGTGTTATAATAATTTTATTAATTTTCCGAACAATCATTTGTTTTTTTTATTTATAATTTTTTTGGTTATTTCATTTTGTAATACTTTTACTAACTTTCCAAACATTTTTTTACTTTATTTCAAATTTTTCCCCATTCTTTCCAAAATTTGTTTTTTTTTTCATAAAACATTTTTTTTCTTCTCTTTTTGGCCTCCTCGACCTCGTAGCTGAATTCCTTCGTTTTTTTTACCGCGTTTCTGTAACTTTTTATTATTATTATTTTTTCTTATTTCGTTTTATAATACTTTTATTAACTTTCCGAACAATTTTTTCCTTTTTTAAACTTTTTTTTTCCCATTTTTTCAAAAATGTATGGGTATCTGGGGAAGTGGGTTAGTTTGGGTTAACCAGGAAAAAGTAGGCTAATCTCACCAAAAGAAGTTTTCACTTCGATTTTGATTGATACGATAGTAAAAGAAGGAGTGCAGATGATCGTTAGGGTGAATACTGAAAAAAAATTATGTGCCTAACATTTATAAGCACACCACTAAAGTACTACTTCTGAAAGAGATATTAGAAATTGAGATTTTATTTTTTTAAGCTTTTTTCTCAACTTTTGCCCTCGGTTTCGACACTTCATTTTTTGTTTTCCTTTTTTTATTTTTTTTTCGCCAAAAAACGTTTCTATAACTTTTTTTTTATTATTTTTTCTTTATTACGTGATAATCCTTTTATTAACTTTTCGAACGTTTTTTCCTTTTTTTACATTTTTTTCTTGTTTGGTTTTATAATACATTTATTAAATTTCCGAACAACCTTTTGTTTTTTTTTTCATTTATTATTATTTTTTTTTTCGTTGTATAATACTTTTATTAACTTTCCAAACATTTTTTTACTTTATTTTCAATTTTTCCACATTTTTTCAAAAAATGGTTTTTTTTATAAAATATTTTTTTTCCCATTTCTGCCATCCTCGACCTGGTAGCTGAACTGAACTTTTTTTATTATTATTTTTTCTTCGTTTTTATTTATTAACTTTCCGAACAATTTTTTTCCTTTTCTTTATTTTTTGCCCATTTTTCAAAAAAAATTCGGTGTCCGTGGAGGTGGGTTAGTTTGGGTTAACCAGGAAAAAGTAGGCTAATCGCACCAAAAGAAGTTTTCACTTCGATTTTAATTGATAGGATAGTTAAAAAAGGACTGCAGAGGATCGTTAGGGTGGATACTGAAATAAAAATTATGTGCCTCACCTCTATAAGCACATTACTAAAGTGAAACTTCTGAAAGATATTAGAAATTGAGTTTTAATTTTTTTTTTGACTTTTTTTTTCTCAACTTTTTGCCTCCGGTTGCCACACTATTTTTTAAATTATTTGTTTTCTTTTTTTTTTAACTTTTTTTTCGCCGAAAATCACGTTTTTGTATTATTTTTTTCTTTATTACGTTTTATAATACTTTTATTAACTTTCCGAATAATTTTTTCTTTTTTTATATATATATTTTTTCTTATTTGGTTTTATAATACTTTTATTAACTTTCCGAACAATATTTTGTTTTTTTTTATTTATAATTTTTTTTCTTATTCCGTTTTATAATACTTTTATTAATTTTCCAAACATTTTTTACGTTTTTTTTTCAAATTTTTCCCCATTAATTTTTTTTTTCATAAAGTATTTTTTCTCTTCCCATTTTTGCCATCTTCGACCTCGTAGCTATTCGCCCTGTGCGTTAGGGTAGTGGGAGAAATGACGAACGATCGTGCGCGCGAGTCGGAGAAATTTGGAACTTTATTCAGCTACTATACAAATATACACGTGGAATACATCGAAAATGGTCTGATGTCATATAAGCACTGTCGATTTTAAAGCTTTTTTTGGGTTCAATGGAAAGATTACATCAAATGGAACACATTAATGCAAAAAAAAATTGCGGATGAAGCACTTTTGACGCCAAAAATTGAAAAAGAAATTTCAGATATGAGGCCGTTTAGTCACATTTAAATGCGAAAACTCTCCCAATATGACGTTAATGATGACAATTTACTTGCAATGTTGTCAGACTTGGTTAACCTTCTTGATTTTCAAGTAAGCAAATTGCAGGGGCATGTTTCATAAAGTAGAATAACAACTTGTGTGCGCAAACCGCGCGCTTGTTCCTTATATGCCTCAGACTAACCAAATAAGCTCCCATTTGTCTGTTAACTAACCCAAACTAACCAAAACTAATTCAGACTAATGCAAAGTAACCCAAACTAACCAAAATTATTCCAGACTAACGTAAACTAACCCAAACTAACCCAGATTGACCAAAATTAACCCATACTAAGCAAACCTAACCCTGGCTGTTTAGCCATACATGTAAATATAAGTAATAAAAGTTTACTTACGGTACAGTGTCGACTCGATTTGTTCATTTTAAATGCCCTAGATCAAGTATACAGGGTGAAACAAATTCGCTTCTCGCTATTGCGATCTTGTAAACGGTAAGAGATACAGCAAGGTTTAAATTGAGGCAAAGTTGCGCAATTTAAAGGTCATTGATATGCCGTTGAGAAATTGAGAAAATTCCGACTACATCCGGAGATATCCGTAATAAACCGAAAATCAGCTATTTTATTTTTATTTTTCCTGACTTTATTTCAAGAGATAATATATAAAATGAATTTAACATTATTATTGCCACTTTTTCTCCTTTATAAGATGGCTGTATCAAATTTTAAATCTGACGTTTCGTGTACGGGTCCCCATCATCAACTTCATTTTTTTAAATACGGACCTGGATTTTTTATTTAATTTTTTTGAAGCCTTTGGCCTCCTTAAACCAACGATGTATTAAACTGAACAGTAAATCAACAAATCTAGATTTTTTCCGTAAGAGATAATGTGTTAGACAGAGATGGGGCGATCTTTTTTGACCTGATTTCACTTATGAGAATATTTGTTACCGCTATTGGACAAGTGTGATACATCGTTGGTTTTGGGGGACCAAAGGCTTCTAAAATATGAAATAAAAAATCCAGGTCCGTATTTAAAAATAAGAAGTTGATGATGGGGGCCCGGACACGAAACGTTAGATTTAAAATTTGATACCGCCATCTTATAAAGGAGAAAAAGTGGCATGAATAATGTTAAATTTATTTTATATTATCTCTTGAAATAAAGTCAGGAAAAAATAAAAATAACATAGCTGATTTTCGGATTATTACGTATATCTCCGGAAGTAGTCGGAATTTTCTAAATTTCTCAACGGCATATCAATGACCCTTAATTTGCGCAACTTTGCCCCAATTTACACTTTGCTGTATCTCTTACCGTTTACGAGATCCCAATAGTGAGAAGCGAATTTGTTTCACCCTGTATTTGTCATAAAATGAAACAATTTTAAAAGACAAGCGCGCCACGCACGCTTGTCGTAACTCAACCACAGCTAACCCAAAATAACCAACACTAACCCAAACTAGCCAGCACTAACCCAAACTAACCAAAACCAACCCAAACTAATACAAACTAACCAAAACTAACCCAGGCTAACCATAATTAACCAAAGTAAGGAGACAAGAGCGCGTAGCGCGCTTGCCTCTTCGCTATTCCAATCTAAGCAAAACCAACCGAGCCTCACCAAAACTAACCCATACTAACCAAAACTAACCCTAACCAACAAAAACTAACCCAAACTAATACAAGCTAACCCAGACTAACCAAAAGAAACCCATACTAACCAAAACTAACCCTGACTAACCCTAATTAACCAAAGTAAAAAAAATGCGCTACGCGCGCTTTTCTCTTCGCTATCCCGAAACAAGCAAATCCAACCCAGGCTGACCAAAACCAACCCATACTAACCAAAGCTAACCCAAACTAATCAAAACTAACTAAACCAAAACTAACCCTAATTAACCAAAGTAAAGAGACAAACGCGCCACGCGCGCTTGTCTATTCCCTATCCCAAACTAAGCAAAACTAACCCAGATTAACCAAAACTAACCCATACTAACCTAAACTAACCAAAACTAACGCAAGCTAACCCAGACTAACCAATACTAACCCTAATTAACTAAAATAAAAAGAAAAGCGCGCTACGCAACCTTTTCTCTTCGCTATCATAAACTAAGCAAAACCAACCCAGACTAACCAAAACTAACACATACTAACCTAAAGTAACCAAAACTAACCGTAATTAACGTATTCCGGATTAAGCAAAAATAATCGAAACTAACTTTAATTAGCCAAAGAAGCGCATTGAGGCGAGCGCGCTACGCGCTTGACCGACCACGCCCATCATAAAATCAAAATTAATTCAAAGTAACAAATAAACGCACTACGCGTGATACTCTTTTAAACTAATCCAAATGATCTTTTAAATTTGTATCTATTTCAATAAACTAAATTAATTAGTTTATATGACATATTATTAAAAGTGACCCCCTTCTAGCGTAACATCTAATTCTAGTAAATCATATATTCGAATTATTGTTATTTTATTAAACAAGGCCATTAAGAATCATTATTTATAAGTTTTCGTCCCACAGTACTTTTGAAACATATTCAACACGAGGCTGTTATATTTTAGAACCAAATAGAAATTACACTTGGCAACATCTACCCGTACAACAGCCGTGCTAAGCCAACCTATATAATGATGTTTTAAGAAATAGTCATGTTGACGTTTATCTCACAAATATTATATTATGGTTTTAAAGTGCAAAAAACAGTTTTATTTGCAATTTGTATGAAAAGAAGCTTTATATTATGTTATTATTAACCTTCTGCGATCATACCTTAGGCCAAAGTGTACTGGAATTGTGTTTATTAGGAAAAAATGTATGTTAAATTTAAATTTTTATTTTCAATTTATTTTGAGAAAATGTGCTTCATCCGCAAATTTTTTTGCGTTAATGTGTCCCATTTGATGTAATCTTTCCATAGAACCCAAAAAATGCTTCAAAATCGACGGTGCTCATATGACACCAGAACCAACAAGGGTAAGTAGCATAACCTGTGTGATATATTTTCGAAGCCGGTTATGATTAGTGCAATGGACAGCACTAATATTCCCGAAAAATATATTTAATAACTTAATTTCAGTTTGTCTATCATTTATTCTAAAGTAATTTCAGTAAAACTTCATGAATCGTATCAATTTCACAATGCTATTTTTGTTATTATGATATTCTCATGTTTACGCTTTCATAAACTACGAAGTTTTGCTGAATACACACAAAATTCAATATCTAACTTGGGTTTTCTCAGTCGAATCGATAAATATTCTCATATATCAACGTATTATCTGCAGAACTAATTATATTGCACTAAAATCAAAAATTTTTCTTGAATTTTCAATCGTTTCCTATGTACTTGACGTGTTGCGTAGCCAAGAAATTCGCCACATTTTGTACCACCAGATGTCGCGTCGTGTAACGCACATAGCGAATACTCTTTCGCCTTTTTTCCCCGAAAACCGCGTTTCTATAAGTTGTTTTTATCATTATTTTTTCTTATTTCGTTTTATAATACTTTTATTAACTTTCCGAACAATTTTTTACGTTTTTAATTTTTTTTTCCATTTTTTCAAAAATGTTTGCGTAACCGTGAAGGTGGGGGGCAGGGGTATAATTCCCCCCCCCCCCCCCCCCTTCCGTTCCTGTCATGACCCCGTGCTTGTCAGATTTTCGATCCGTGGCTCTGTTGCAGAGATATCGACAAAAAAACGGGTTTATCCCAAAATCTCCTCTTAAATTAAAGCCCTGGTCCCACCATATGGTCAAAGGTATAGGTTCCCTACATATACTTAATAAAAAATTCGACCCCATAGCTATTCCCGTTCTCCCGAAATTAATTATTTTAGTTTTTTTCTTCTCACTCCTCTTCTGGCCGTGTAAAATATGACAGATATGTCATTAAAATGACATTCGAAACTGTCAAAAGTGATATAGAGTTCTTCAAGTTCGATAAGTTAAGTATCTGTCAAAGCTGACAGTTATATATAATCGCTAATATTTCCCTTAAAGTGAAAGATATCGAAAGAAGTGTCTAGTAAAATATATTTTTATGAGCTCTTAATAAGACATATAATTTGACAGTTACAGCTGACGGATTTGACGTTTGTAGCTGTCATTTTCTTTTAAACGATGTTGACAGATGTTAAAACAGCACTATATGATTTTGGCCCTAAGTTTTTGGATACATTTTTAAAGCATAAAATGGTGAATAGTTGTTTTCGTTATTTAGTACCTAAAGATTTTCCAGGTCCTACATTTTATGTGATATTTTTGACATTTCGCGCCCTGTTAGTAGCATTCTCTAAGTACCCTTTCTCGCTCCTCCAATGGCATACTAGGGAATCTGGGCTGGGGTGGCTAGAGCCTCACTCTAGGGAACGTTTAAGGTGAAGTGCTGTTGAAACATTTCGGATAGCATGTTTTTAAAGTTAGTACTTAATTGTCCCTTTTAGAGCGTTTGAGGCTGTGACTGGTCCTAGTAGTTGCGCCAATCATTGGCGAGTTTTAGCGGTCTGATACCATGTGAGATAAGGTAAAGGCCGCTTAATCAACGAGTCACCCCGTGCAGTATAATTAATTATAAGAGGCTATGCTACATCTAATTAAAAACGACAAACATAGAGATAACGCCAATGGGTTAATTTATAGCTAAACATAAGGTACCCATCCACCTGGTCAGAACTCGCTACCTTCTCGACACCCACACCATAAGACATCATCATCAGTTCCACGGCCTTGTTCGATTACCCCCCGCGCGCATCACCGATTTACGACTCCTTTATAAAACGGATTAAATTAAGCTACATATCTCATTTGCGCAGACATATCACACCTTCTCGCGAACGACAGTATGCCGCTGTTTCGAAAATTCTCCAATTTACATATCTCATCACCATTAATGTCAACGGGCCATTTCTTATTGTCATCCGCGAATTTTATGTATTTATATACGGGACGCGTAGACATCTTTATTGTAACATCTCTGTTTGTTAAAGATTGAGCCGGCTTCCTTGGGTATGCAAATCGGTATTCTGTATCTGCTATGATTTTGCTCTTAGGTGTCGACAGATACGAAATTATTGGCGCTTTTAGGTCTTCGATTTGTATTACTATTTATCGTCTATCTATACGAAACGAACGGAGGTTCATTAATTTCAAAACTCCCATGTCCAATTAAGCGAAATAACGGAATATCGAGACATAAAATGATCATCAAACTTGCAACTTTCCCGCATGTTGGAAACGTATAGTATCCGATAAAACGGCAGCTATAAACATCATAAGGTTGTCAACTGCAACTTAATTTTGAAATACTGAACACAGTGAAAAGTAACAGATTTAAAGATAAATATTGCTGAGTACTGACTAATTGCTTGGAATATTCTCGGTAGAAGGAGAACAACGCTCAAGTTCATATTTGTGCATCAATACATATAAATTTATAGGCATTAACTTATTAACTTATAGTGGAATTATCCAAAAAAGCAAGCGGGCCCCATGTTGACACACACTCACTCAGTGAACATAACCAATCACAATATCAGACTTTAACCATAAATATATGTCATCGGCACCAATATATGGGCAAAGAGAGAGATGGAGGGCGCTCGTAACATTCTGCTCACCAGAGTATATGTTCCCTATGACAAAAAGACTAGCCCAACTGTTAGCCTTGAGAAAGAGTAGTAAAAATGCCGTCACTCAAAAAGCCTCCCTCATTGTCCTTAATGTAAGAAACCAATCTAAATAGATACAAGCAGGGCAGAGTAATTGAATACTTCCTTACAGCTCTGCGGAAGGTGGATGATAATTCTCTTTTGGGTGGCAAAAAAAGCCCACCAAGATGCACCGATGAGCTCCAGATCAAATTGCCTATACCAATCCGAAGTAAAGCACTCTCGGGCATCACTCTCTCTTATGCGGTAAAGGAGGGTGCTGAGCTTGGAGCATATTGAGTCTTTATGGGTATCCCAGTTGAGTTTTTGATTTATGACGACTCTTAGGAAATTTATTTAGTTGGTGGATTGTATTGATTTATTTTCAATTTTTATCAGAGGGCTAGAACCGATTGTCTGATTCTTTACCAAGAGTCTCTACAATATGTTTCTGTTGTATTAAGAGTGAGGCCGTTTTTCTAATATCAAAGCATCAATGCATTCCCTTGAAGCAGTATTAGCCACGAATCAATTAATATGCATGAATGCGGGAGATTCCTTGCTCGTAGGCCACCAGTCTGGGCACCTTGTACGCCCACTCACACACTAATTCAACCCGGTAGCCCTGCCTCCCTAGCGATGGCATGCAGCTTCCTCGGCTGAATATTTCTTTTGTTTTCGGGGTTCAGCACGCGGCACTTGCCTTACCTTAGCCAACCAACGCTGGACAGCTGGCAATAACCTGAGTAGACGATTCATCGTCCTCCAATCACCACCTACATCCCGGATCTACGATCCGCAGCAGGTGCAAATGCTTGTTGTGAGGAGTCCTCATGCCCCCCTCTTCAGAGTTAGGAAGGCCCTTACCCTACAATGCGCCGAGTTTCCCAGGATTAGTACACCGTGCCGCATTCCTGGAGTAATCCGCCATAGATCTTTGGCTTGCCTATTTATTGCGCTTTTTAGGATGGTATATATTCCAGGCTCATGTTCCATTGGTCGAATTGCGGAACCCCGTCGTGCCAGACGATCGACCTCTTCATTTTTAGGATATTCGGATGTCCCGGAAGCCTATTCTCCCTAGCCAAAGTCATCATGATGCCCCTATACCCATACACCAGCGCGGAAGGAACCCTATCAGATGCAAGTGCCGACAGAGCAACTCTGCTGTCTGAGCAAATGTAGATATCCATCCCTGTGAAAGCTCTTTAACAGGTTTTCATACCCTCATTGGAGGATCGTGTATAATTGACATGTGGTGCCTCAGAGCGCAATACACTGTCTCAGGGCGCAATACTTTCACCAACTCTGTTCCTCATCTATATTAATGATCTGCTGACCAAAATGAATAATCCTGTTTACAGTTTTGCAGATGACAGTACCCTTGTCTCCCACTTTAGATCAGAAAAACCTTTGCCAGCGACTGAGACTTATCATCACAGACAGGAGCAGATTACACCAATTAATCAAGACCTGGAGAAAGTTCAAACTTGGGGCGACAGAAATTTGGTCCAGTTCAATGCAGTAAAGACCCAAGCAGCCACGTTTGCCGAGAGGGCCAATACGGCGGGCCCTGACATCATTATGGCAGGATCCACCATTCCTTCATCCTCATCAATCGGTGTCTAGGTCAACAGAAATATGTCCTGGCATGACCACGTTGCTAACATCGCAAAATCAGCCGCCCAGAAGCTTTGTGCGCTATTTCGCAACAAAAAAACTGTATACACCTCAGCAGTTGCTCTTGCTCTACAAAGCGCAAATAAGTCCGTGCTTAGAATATTGCTCACACATCTGGGGTGTCCCCCAAAGCACACCCTAAAGCTGCTGGATTCCATTCAGAAGAGAGTTGTACGTCTTGTCGGCGACCCGGAGTTGACCCAGAATCTGGAGAGGCTGGAACACCGCAGACAGGTGGCTGAGATGTCCCTGTTTTATAAATACATTCACGGCAGATGTTCCCAGGATTTCGCCCGCCTCATCCAGCCCTGGCAACGCCTGTCAGACAGTCATGACAGACGGCAAGAGCGCACCAGTTCGTCGTACAACTGGAAACACCTAGACCATCGCTTTACAAGAACTCCTTTGTCTGGCGCACTGCATCACTGTGGGACTAACTCCCAGGACATCTGTTTCTCCCTAATTACAACCTACAACCATTCAAGAACCGTGTCAATCAACATCTTCGCACACACACCAAGAGGGCCAATACGGGGTTCGTCGAGCGCCATAGGATCTCCCTTTAGTGTGTGTGCCACTGCCATATAAAAAAAATAATAATAAAAATAGGCTCAGGTCCCATTGGAAAAATGTATAAGCCTCATGCCCCCCCTCTTCAGAGTTAAAAGAACCCTTACCCTACAAGGCGCTGAGTCTTCCACCCTGCCTCATTTCTGGAGTAATCCGCCATAGGTCTTTGGCTCGCCTATTTATTGCGCTTCTTAGGATGGGGTATATACCTATTACAGACTCAGGCCCCATTGGACGCATTGCGGAACCCCGTGTGTCCCGGAAGCCTATTTTGCCTGGCCAAAGCTCCCAAGACGTCCCTATACTTATACACTAGCGCAGAATGAACCCTATCAGACTAAAGTGCCGACAACGCAGCTCTGCTGTCTGAGCAAATGTAGATATCCTTCCCTGTGAAGGCTCTTTAACAGGTTTTCATGCCCTTATTGGAGAATCGTGTACATTTCGGCCTGGAACACTGTGGTATAAGTCCCAAGCGCGAATGTCCTATGGTTTCCCCATAGACACCAGCTTCAGTATCAGGTGGACGGGGGCAGCGATCCATCTCTATTTGTTATGGAGTCCTTCCAGAGGTGATGAAATATGTGTCATCTACCTAAGGGTGACTTTTCTTGGGGACACCGCATACTTTGACGAAGCCATTCATGAAGATTATAAAGAATCTTGAGGAGAAAATAGATCCCTCTTGGAATCCGTGTTTAATTTCAGGGGTTTTTCAAATATGATATTGTCCAGTTATAAGCATTACCTCTTATTTCCGCACTATACAGTTTTTTGGGGAAGTAGGTCATGGTTTCTGAATATGCTATAGCAAATACTGCTGCTATAGCAAATACTGTGAGCTTCTTATAATAAGCAACTTCAAAGATTTTGGCAACTGATTGAACTGAACTTTTTTTATGGTAATATTTTTAAAAATATGCGAGAATTTTGGAAATTTCCCGTAGAAAAAGACAAATTAACCAGCAATGATGAAGGCTTTAGAAAAGCTACAGGTTCGTAAGTTTTTACAGGAAATATTATTAGTCCAGGTTTTTTCCAGGAAAAAAAATATAGAAGTTTTTTCCCACCTATCTATAGGAGAAGCTTGAATTTTGAAGCATCTTGCAAATATGTCCAATTTTCGAGATCGGTGCACCTTTCAGTCCTTACCCAAAATGAAAGCATCTATAAATTCACTTTATCCTATACTAAACGATCTCGCAAAATCTTGAAATTTACAAGATGTATAGCACATTTTATGTAGATTTCGAATATCTATAGGAGAAGCTTGAATTTTGAA
>MU190677.1:356-40956 GCA_016904865.1 Pissodes strobi | reverse complement strand
CTTATTTTATGATTCCATTGATTCGAAATATAGGAACTTTGATTAACACACTCTATTTTTATTTTTTGTATTATGGGTAAGAAGAAGAAGAAGGAGGAAGGGACCCACCACACTCCCACCAGCGAGACCAGAAGGGGCTCGCCCAGTGCCCTTGCCCTGAAGGGGCCAAAGTGCCCTGAGGGGGCCAAAATCTGATAGCGTTCTAAAAATGACGAACTAAAAATGTTTAAATATATCTAAATTAAGCAATGGTTCTTCGAACCAGCTCCTAATTTCTGCCCTGAAGGGGCCAAATTTTAAGTTCTCCTTCTTATGAAAGTTCTTCTCGACAAGTGTTCGATAGCTTAATTTGATTCTTTAGAACCAGATTCCGAGATCGCCCAGAAGGGGCAGAATTGTTTGAAATTCTCCTTCTTTTCCTTAAAGTCATCTTTATTAATATAAAAATATAAAATTCTTAGCGAACCACACCAGGTTCCGTGTGTAGCAAGGGCCACCTACCCAAAGTGGATAGATGGATAAGGACAATACCCTTCTTGGATCGGGCCGTAGCCCGGGAGCTACCGAAAACCCTCCAATTTGTTCCATAAAAGAGGTTCCCTACAGGGATACATTTGCTTACTCTATGAGCCTTGCGCACGGGTCCTAACGTGTTCCGTCTAGATACAAAAATGTACAAAATTTACATATATGTGTACATGGTACACTTAACATGATAGCGTAAATAAAACTTTAAATTCTTGATAAAGCAGCTAGACGGGAGCACCCAACAGTCTGTCCTGCACGAATCCGCCCAGTAGATCCAAGTGGTCTTCTTGAGTTAGTCCTCTTACTAGTTCCTCGGGTCCAGGTAGATTGGCATCCCCCAGGATCGCCCTTACTTGTTCCCTCTGGTCCACGTAGTCGACGCAACTATAGAGCCTGTGCTCAGGATTGTCTTCTTCGTCTTGACATTCGAGGCAATCAGCAGCACCAAGTTTGCCGATCTTGCAGTAATAACCTGCAAATTGACCATGACCTGTTAGTAACTGCGTAATACTGCGATTAAATTTTAAGTCCATAATTCCCCTTCCCTGAATGCTAGGAAATATTCTATGAGTCCATCTGCCAGTGGAAGCCTCGTCCCATTCTGTCTGCCAGTTCCTTATTGTTCTCTGTCTAACGGCGTCTTTAAATAATTTCTTACCAAGTCTGGGCTCGACTTGAATCTGAACACCATCTCTGCTAATCACTAAGACCCTCTTGTACTTAATGTGATCTATTCTTTCGAACATCATCTGTTCCAACGGTGGTATATTAGCTAACACGGCCGCAGCCTGTGCGGACACTGTCCTATACGCTCCAATGATGGTCCTGGCGACCAAACCTCTGATTGAATTTAATTCATTTCTTATCCTTATGTGTCTAAGCTTATTCTCGAAGATCTCTGCATTATAGTAAAAGAGCGGCATAATTGCTCCATCAAAAATGGTCCTCAGAGCCTCGGGGGGCGGCTGAAAGACTCTGGCCAATGCCCTTCTGAGCCACTGGAAAATAGTCCTAGATTTCGCACAAATATATTTAATGTGGGCTTGAAAAGTGAGCTTCTCGTCAAGGATAACTCCGAAATACTTAAACTGGTCTGCCCTAGATATTCTGGCTAATCCGATCCTCACGGAAGGATTCCTCGTAAGCTTCTTGCCAAACACCATGTATTTTGATTTCCCATGTGATATGCTCAGCTTGTTAGTGATCGCCCATTCCTTAACTTTCTGCAATGCGGTGTTCATTTGAATTTCCAACGCTGGTCTGCTGTTGGCACATGTGACGATTGCGGAAAAATTGAAATGAAAAACAAAACATTGGGTCGATTCAATCACAAATTAAGACGAATTGTTTCCGCGATTGGTGAATCTGTTCGGCACGTCGAGTATAGATAAATTGCAAAAACGAATTTTGGTCGTATTGTCGTATCTCCGATATTATGAAATATAAATAGTTTTTTTAAAAAGCACTTGTTTTTTTTGTTGGCATGTATTATCCTGACAAAGAAACTATATAAAAATGTTCATGCTCAGAATTGGTTTACCAGATACATTTCTAACTTCTGAGATACCTGCAGTGTGGATGCATTATACAGAGTGCGCAGCAAATTAGCCAGAATTGGTTAATTAATATTCAATTATTCTCGTTCGGTATCTTCTATCGTTAAAATGACACCACCTTGCCTTTGACTAACAATTTTAATATTAAATTAAAATACAATAAGACTATTTTAAGACGAAAGGAGTACATTTATTCCTAACAACATTAGTTGAGCCGAAGCTGCTGCTGATAACTAGTGTTAGGCATGGGTCATTTGCGCGCCGCGGTCACTTTTACCTTTTGCTAGGGATTTATTGCCCCGATTGGCAATAGGACAGTTGCCCGCAAAATAGGGATTACGGAATGGTACCGACTGTAATATAAATGTTAGATACGTTACGTTTCATCCTCAAATATTTGAACATTTCATGCTTGGTCCTCCGCTCGTTACGAGGGGTCAACGAACAGGAACTAAACAAAACTAACCCAAGGCATACTCAAAATCAGGAAAAAAAATAAAAATGCTGTACGACAACCCAATATTACATCTTTTCCAACAACTATTCAAACAAACAATTTATATTACAGTCGCACTATGGCGAGGTCCTATCGCGTTTGCAGTTTACGTATTATAAGCAACCGGAGCCCAACTGTCCCAGGGCCGGATTAAGGGTTCAAGGGTTAGTCGGCTCTCTGCGACTATACTATGGAAACGAATTTCCAGTTTTAAGTCTAATCTGATTATTCAAATTACAGATTTGTCAAAAACAACGAATTATAATGGACTCTCGCACCAAATTTCATTATTTTCTAATAAGTCAATTTAAAGTTATTTATATTTAGAAAAAATATTCGTAAAATCGTAAAAACACTGTTTTTTTTGTTGGTGGTTAAAAAAATCTAAATACTATTGAGTGTGAGATACAGTGTGTGCGTGGATTTGCTTGCCAAATGGGAAACTTTTATTTTTCATTGAGATTCACGTATAGATATATCCAATTTTTTATATTGGGCGCTCAAAAACTTCAAAAACACGAATTTTGATTAAGAGTAATCTACCTTTATTTTTTATTTTTGAGTAAAATGCTTTCTTAAAAACTGGTCTAGATTCAACTTGGCAGTCAATATCCCAAATACCAATTACATATTTTTATTTTTGAAAAATGCGAATTATGACGCATTTATTTTTGATGAAAACTCTTATTCCATCACATCACATGAGCGCCTCGTACAAAAAAATTTAATATGTCTACACGTGAATATATTTTTTTTTCGCTAGCAAAACTGTTTATAAAGAATAACATTTTTTGCTAAAATGAGAAATAAAAGTTTCCCATTTGGCAAGCAAATCCACGCACACACTGTAGGTTGATGATGGTCGTCCAAGAACGAAAAAGCCAAATCTGATTAATAATGGCAGGAAAAAATAAAGAAGTCTTGGTAATATTTGGTCTTCTAATATCTTCGAAAGTAGTCGGAATGTCTTCAATTTTTAAAGGGCATTTGATTGAGCTTCAAATTATTTGTACAAGACCAGGTTTATAAAATGTGTTTACAGTCACTACAGTCAGATTGTTACGAGTTATAACTCGTAACAATAGTTAAATTAGCTGCCTTTATGTATTATTTTATCTCTTAACTTTACGAACACTTCTCAATACTTTTGACAAGTGGCAACTCGTGACTTTTAGGCAAGATGGTGCCAAAATATAATTCTGTTTCCTATAAGAAACAGCTCGCCGCAGGCGCAGCCGGAGGCTAACCCGCAAAATGTTGGGGGTGTCACGCTTAATTTGTACTCAAAAATCGTTAAAAAAACACGCCTTCCACGGACGAACGAAGCGGATTTTACCAAGAATTATTGAAAAAATTTTGGGGTGACACGCCCAAAGTTTTGCCCAAAAGGCGTTAAAAACGCACCTCGGGCAACCATTTTTTGATGGCTTATTGTAATTGTAATTTTAAAAAATGGAAGGGGCATACTTTTCTATTATATATCTACTATTTTTTGGCTTCCTAACCCAAGTTTTGCCACAAAACTAACACTAACCCAGGCTATACCAAATTTTGCCAAGAAAGTATTCAAAACTTATCAAAAGGTTCTGTTAAAAAAAAAACACCTAACATACCCCCAGAAATTAATGCTGAAAGTACTTGCAGTTTCCATAAAAAATCCTAGCATAGATTAATTTACAAAAATATTACAAAAATTACTATTGACAGCATTTACACACGCGCACAAAATTGGTCTATTTTTAATACTAATAATTTTAGTTATACAGTTTCCGATATATGAAGTCCATCCTTCTTTTTTTTTGGTTGCGAATTATTCAATTACTTTTTTATTAAAATTTTCAAAGGCATTTAAAAAATGATTTTTTTCTGCAGACATCATACCTACCTGAAGCATGAGATGTTAAAAAGGTTTCACTAAAAGATTGCTTATTTGATTCATTTTAAACGTTAAAGAGTCAGACCGACCTTTTTTACTTATCGAAACGCGGCCCGAGCCATTGAATCAGGTGGCCCCGATTTACCAGAGAGAAAGGGGAATTCTTTCTCAGCGTGCATCATCGTGACCTCATTTGACCTTTCCATGGCAATTTGCTGTTGAAGACGAGGCCGCTGCGCGTTTGGCTCGAATCGCCCAATTATCGGGGAATCATTACATTTTTCGATGACTAATATTATCAGAGTCTATAGATTATTATTGTCCATTGTAGATACGATGATTATTATTTATTTATTAGATAAATTTTGAATATAAAAAAAATATATCTTTGGCAGTTAAACTCGAAATATTAAGAGTCGCAAGGTAGTGCCATGGCCCGCCCCTTGGCCCCTTATGACGAGCCGCCACTGTTTGATATACAGCAAAGCGTAGAGATGTCCAATGTACTATTTATTTTTAAAACAAAAAATCAATTATTGCCCGAATAAGCTGGTTTGAAGGTGATACATGTTTATCCCACTGGAAATTCATAATTAAAGTTTTATTACGGACTTTAGTATATAAACAATGTAAGTCATATTCAAAATGCGAATTGACGTTATAATTTTTTTATTCACGGAATAAAAAACATTTTAATATTACTCCAAGAGTTATTTTTAGTTACTTAGTATCTGAAAAAGTTGTTTGCAGTTTTTTTTTAACTGGAACATGAAACTTTAAATGTATATATAATTGTATTTTTCCAATTTACTACAATTACGGATTTTTTTACAGTGTAAAAAAGTAATATTTTTCTATCGAAATTAAAAGTCAGTTTTCAGCTTGTTTGGACTTTATTGTTAAACTTTTAAATCAAATGCCAACGTTTCGATGCATTCCGCATCATTCTCAAGGCCAGATTATTCGAGCTATGGATCGCATTAATTTGAACGATCTATATTTTTTGTAAAAAATACTAGTACGGTACTACTGCTTACCGAAATGTTTGGTACTGGTACATTTTTCTATCGAGTTTGAATTTTTTAAATTAAAAAATATTTTTAATGAAGAAGTAACTTTTATGGACCAATAATTGTTTGGCAGGAAACATGATTTTGATTTTGAATATGATTTGACACTTTTTATATATAATTTTTTAAATACTAATAAATGAGATCTGTGAATCATCTTATATTTAAATAAAGATAAAACATTAATCGACGGATTTCAATTAATTTATTAGTTGATTCTTATTAAATGGTGATGCTTTTAGGTTGTATCTAGGTTAATGTAGTCCAATTACTTTTCGATATTTAAGTAATAAGTACTTAAAGTACTTATTTATGGAGTTGCAGTCGATCTAATCTCTTGATACATCAGTCTTTATCACAATAGCTATATTAGCAACTTCTGATTGAAAAACGGCAAAAATAATTAAGGTTTAAAATTTCCTAGACTGGTGATTAATTGTAACTTATAATATACAAGAAAGTTATTTTAAGTACATGTAACTTTACAAATTTGATAGGCAATAACACAAAACTTTGATATGAAAAAATTTGGCATCCAAGATAAAATAAATGAATCATTTTAAATGGAAATATTACAAGTGAACATAAAATGATCAGTTGAAAATAAGGGGTGGATCAAACCAGAAGTTGCCCGAAACAGCACACTGCTCTCGATGCTTATTTTTATCTTATATAATTGCTCTTTAGTTTTAAAGGTTATATAGGTTGATGTGTTTTATTAATTGAATTGTTTTATTTTCGAGTAAATATAGTTTTACTCGGATGTTGTTTGTTTCACTATCCTAAATCCGAATTTTTTCAAAAATTATTTACTTGATTATAGCGAATAACCTACAGTATATATTTTGAAGAGTACATTTATATTATTTTAATTTGATTGCCAATTATGTAATAGTAATAATGATAATAACGGCTATAAGGGATTGAAAGTTTTGAACATTGGCTGTAGACCTGGAGAGATATTATATGTACTGTGATACATAAATTAGTATTATGCCTAACTCATATTAAATAAAGACGTATCTAAAGTGGTAAGAGTTTTGATTTCAGTTTTTAAACACCTTATTTCTTATCTCCCCTCTTTTGCAAAAATAATGAAATTTAATAAAATAAAAATGGTTAATTTTTTTATTAATCTCCAAATAACGGGAGTTTTTAATCAATAATTTGATATATACTGATATACATGTTCCTGGTGCATTAAAGCATAAAATTACAGAAAATGTTTAATTGTCTTCTTTCTATAAAAAGAAAAAATACATAAAATAACTATACCTACCTACTATTGGAACTAAACTAAATTTTTATCTTTATTTCTCTATAAACATTGTAAGTTTAAAAATTGTAATACGGTACTTTTTGACTAATAGGAAGCGAATAATCAATTTTTATAAATATAATTTTTTTTATAGTTTAATAATATGTTTTTAATGTTCCTAATTTTGAATGCGTTAAAAATATCCAGTTTATATTGTAAAATTTTACTTATATCAATTCAAAACGTTTTACATTTAGCAAATAGGATTTTATTATTGTTTATTATTTTCCCATTTTTTAATGGCATATGCAAATCTATTTGCTTCTATTACTGCATTAATTCAATTATATGAATAATAGAAACTAGTAAAGAAATTGATCACAAGAATCAATGTGTAATAACTGCTAAACACCATTTTACCAAACAATAAAATAAATTCAATTGAAAAGTCAAGATTGGGGAAGCACGCATTGGAAATTTCATTCTATATAAAAATTAAACTGATAAAACCGGTTCTTGCCACTTAGCCTTGGCTGAAGTTCATTTCTTGGAAATCTACGGCTCCGGGAATATAATTTTGTATTCTCCTTTCTACCCCTTCCTTTTCGTATTTAGGGTAAACATTGCATGTGTTTTCATTCATTAATACTGTTTCACGTAACAGTGAAAAATGCACTGTAAATCTGGCAACGAAGTGGGGTTTCTACCGTTTATTATAATTGTTTATGGTTATTTGGTTTCTAATCTATGCTGGGATGGATATACAGACATATTTGCGCTCCCACCTACAGGGGTTAATATAAGTAATAGAACAAAAAAATTTTTATACAAAAATTACATATTTTCACGTAGGTATTACCATTTAAACTTGGATGGAACACCCTATATATTTCCTGCCAGGACGAAAGATATTTTTCCCCTGATTTCAAAAATATATAACATACCTATTAACATTTTGAAATATTTGAGTTTAACATTTTCATAAATTGAATTAATAATAATCGAGCTGTCCGATTGAAGTATGCGCCAATTCGATTATCATCAATTCAGTTTAGGTATTAAAATTTTAAACTACAATATAAAAAACGGCTGAATTAAATTTTGACATATTATATATCTTTGAAATCAGGAGAAGGATATTTTTATACTTAATACATTTCCTATACAATATCTACAGCCATACAATAAAAGTGTTTCAATAATGCCCCTAAATAAACAGAAGTATAAATATTTGTTGAAAAAGTGCTTCATGCGATTTGTTGGTGACGCCAGACGTCACAAATCTTTTTAATGTGAAGCTATGGCAAGTGGTATTTTATATCATTAGAAACGGCATTATAAAGGCGCAGCTTACTATCTGGTTTATGAATTTCTTCAAAGTTATATAACGGGAAAAAAATGTTACCTACTCAAAAAACATCTATCATTATACATTTTATTATTTCCAGTAAAACAACATTATATTTAATCGTTATTTAACAACGAAGTATATAACAGTTGCTCGAAAGATCTACCCTAAAGGTCCTGGCCATATATTTAATACTTCTAAATATATGGTCCTGGCAACAATGGCAACACCCTAACCTAAAATAAAAAATAAAGTTGTTCTAGCAACTATTACATTAAATGTAATGTTGTTTTTATTGTATATATTAAAATAAAGACGTTTCCTGAATTAGATTTTCTCGTTAATTTCGAACATCTTACGATTAAAAAAAAACATATCGGTTACGTCACCGTCAGAAAGTCAGAAGTAACGTGAAACATTTACCACTATGGCAACAAACGAGCTGAAAATAGTCGCCACTCGCCACTATCAAAAACGATTGACGTGTTTCGATATTTCATTGAATAAATTGAATTTCTTCCATTTTGCTGATTTTTACTTATAAAATTATTGTCATATCCCATGTACTTTTTATAGAAATATATTCCTAACAATATAATAATACATGCGTATATAACGTACTTTTCGATTTGCTATTGGTATAATATATGTATGTTTTAATATGAAAATGGAAGCTTAATATTTCTAAATAAATATACCTAGTTTACTGAACTGTATTCGATAATTGCCCATCTCTATATAATCGCAAAAAGTATATCATACCGTCGCGACATCTGTTCGCAGTAGATGCCAAATGTACCGGCGATTCAGTTAAATGAAATGTAAAGTAAACTGTGTCTTGGAAAGGCTACACGTGTTGCTCGCGGGGAGGAGTTTATCTTTACGACCAATGAACTGCTTGTGGTCCAACGTGCTCTGAAGCCCTCTATCGGTTTGGTCCAAAACTAACAAAAAGTGTTAAGGTTTTTAGTCCATAAGGTTGACTAACTATCTCCTTTATTCAAACAACGATTTGGGTTAACAACTTTAGATTTTAAGTCCCTAGCCAAGGTGATAACATTTGCAAGGTTACTTTTTAAGCTGTCAATATCCTTCTTAATATCAGCGGACGAGGAATCTTGCACCTGGACCTTCATGGTTTCTTCTGTATTGTTGAGTAGAATTTGAAAAATAGTAAAGACATTCTCTTCCATTTCCGTTACCGATTTCAACATAGAATGAAGGTTACAAATGGAAAACACTTCAGACATTTTGTGTATATCACCTATTTTCCTATCCAAAAGGTTCGCATGATTATGACTGTAACAAAAGATATATACAGTAGGCAAAATGAGAAAGATTGATAATATCTGAAACTCGCAAAGCTATTTGAATACAATTTTATAAAAATGCGGGTATCGGATAATTATATAGGCATGCCGACTTTTAAAAATCTATGGACTTTTCAGAAGAATGAAAAAAGCTGGCAACGTCACCGATGCGATTTTTAAACTCAGCGGATCCAATTACCTTATTGTACGAAATTTTGCTAATATAATTTTTAATTTTGTCTGATTAAGGTATAATCAACCTTCCGATATTTTTTACTAACAAACATTAACCTGGAGGTTAGTTGACTACTAACTATAGTCAACTAGCCCCATATGTGGATGTGCGTAGTCAAGAAGCCCCATATGACGTAACCATACTTAGTATTACGGTTATAATGGATAAAATCATAGTTTACTGATCACATTTTCATAAAATATTATTAGAAACCATATATATATAAACTAATATATCGCTAATCCAAACCAAAAATTGAAGCCACAACTAAAAGACGGAGCTATTTAAAACTCGCATAAGTCGGTCTTTGTCATTCAGTAAGTTCATACTGCGCAATCGTTAGAAACGCTCTGTGATTAGTTGACAATATATGTAACAGCCAATAAAGTTATCCCCCTGATTGGCGGTAGTTTATTGGATTTAAATTATTGCCGCTTGCAGAGGCTATTTTTTAAAGCGGATATGCTTATTTGCTGTTTATTTTCAAAGCACAAACACTCTAAAAATGTCTAAAAACAGTTTTAAATTGAAATTACAATTTAATGTGCACAAGATACGATACGAATCACACGACACAATAAAACACAGATGGATCGATAAACGGAACACGGGTCGGGGCACGGCCACCTATACGACAACCAAATTGATGGTCGATTTATTTGTTTACATTAATATTTTTCAGTCAGTTTTTTCAATTATTTTATAACGTGTAGATATTATAATTATATTTCGAAACGGTTTCTTGTGGGAGATTCCATGTAAGCTACCTAGATGTCCTTCGTATTTAAGTAAAGTTGATGAAGAGAATGTCCACACTAAACGCAGAAAGATCAGATTGAATGTTGAGAAATGGAAAGGGGCTATTGCCTCGGCTATTGCTGAAAGTTTGGATAGAGCAACTACTTACAACGAAATGAAGCAATATCTTTTACTGCGCTACATGAAGCTCAGAAGCTGATATCAAGATTAATGAACTCAAGGATGGATAGTTGAAAGGAAAAGGAAACTTGTCCTTTTTCTATTTAAATGAACCAGCTGAAGGGTACCCAAGTGTGCAAATGTCTGTGTTTCTGTCAGGTCAGAAGACTTGAAGTGTTTGTGGGAAATTTGTTCATTAAAAAAACATTGTGTTCGGACAAGTCTGATATATAACTATCAGTACGTGTGGGTTGAGTATATTAAGTACTTTAGATAATGAAGATCATGAAGCCAAAATATTTTTGATTGGCAATAAAAATGAAGATGATATAACATTAACTATAGAACTGTAACTTTACTAACTATTGTATTTTGTAATTGTATGTGTATTTGGGCAACCCTTGGTCTGTTGTGGCTCACATCTGTAGATTCCACTAGGCCAGAGGCTTAATCCCTTTCATGTAATCGAATAGCTGTCTGGGGGTGGAGAATTTGTCTAGTTCTTTCCATTGCCAGAAAGCATAAAACATGCTCCATTGTTTCTTTGCCCTCCAAGCACAAGCGGCATCCCGTTTCTTTGGAAAGCCGTATATCTTGTTCATGTGGCGAACTAACTAGATAAGCACTTGTATTTTTACTAAAATGGCTTGCATGAAGATTAGAATTCTGTGTCTGTCTAGAACAGCTAGTAAAATTGAGCTGCTTCGAAACCTTCGGTTTGCTTTTATTGTTGCAATACTTATTGGTTCATACAACTGCTTTGCATTTTATTCACAGTACTTATACAACATAGGAAAATCACTGCTTTTTGTATTTATATATGTGATATTTGTTTTACTTAACATGACTTAAGCTAATTAATCATTTTATTTTATCATGTATTCTGTTATTGCTACTTAAAAAGATTGTGCTTGAGTAGGTACTGAATAGGTGAACTAACTAAAAAAACCATACACTATATATACCTTTTATTTTTTGTGACTCGTTTTACTCTGAGAAATCTACTTGAATACTTATACGTAAAATACTGCCTTTTGCAACTGCTTTGATCTTGGGCTACATATTTCATTTAACTGTAATCACATTTGTTATTAACTAATCACATAGTTTATATTATTAATACATACATATTATCAAAAATGGAAATTATAAGCCAACAAGCATAATACAAAGCAATTATGTTATGCAGATATTCCGTTCATCTACTACTCGTAACTTTAGTTTATCCCTATCTTTGATATGATTTTTATTTCATGTCTATATTTCTCATATTTATTTTTATAATTAATAAACTTGTGTCCAGTTTTACCATATTGTCTTATTTTAAGATTAATAGGGAAGCACTAGGTAGTAGAAGGGCAAGATTTGCTGCTTCATGGCCTTGTATAGGTGGCCGTGGTCGGCCTCGGCCAGTTTAATGCGCGACAAGCGGACCAATAAGAACGTTCCGTACAGAGCGTGCGCACAAACAACTTCCTGAACGACAAAGATAGACTTATGCAAAATTGATATACCCGTCTTTTAGTGTTGACTTCATTTTCCACTCATTGTCCAAATGACGGTTTAGCAGTATATTTCTTTTTAAGTATATGTTAGAAACTAATAAAACTGAACCCAAGAACATTAACTAAAATTTTAGCATAGTGCTATAGGACTGTAAGGTATCGTATTACCTGTACCGATAAATATGTACGAAAATGGCGCCATCTATTAGATTACACAAAAATCATTGGGACTCAGCCAACTTTAATTAGTCAAACCGACTTCCAAGAACCAACTTATCAAATATTTTTTCTTCAAACGTCAGTAAATCCGTCATTACTTGACTGTGTAGGCGGCCGTGAAGTTTCGTTTTTCCTCCGCCGGAGCTTTACTTTTCACTTTTCCGCCGGCGGAGGTAAAAGCGTTGTCATAGCAACATAGATACAATACAAACAGACAACAAAATAAGCGTCAACAACTCAAGATTTATTAAACTACAATTTGTATTTACCACTCAATTTGTGACTGCATTTCTAAAAATCACTAATTTAGGAACAAATTGGTTATTATTTAATCGAACTTACTCAATAACTGCTTATCAATACGGAATTAAAACGCAATCGGAGAGGCCATCTTAAAAAAATAATTATTGTTGACAGTGTCCACTGACAGCTTTATGTTAAATTCATCGACACCGGTCTAAGCAAGGCCACCTACGACCGTGGTCTAAGCCGCCTTGCGAACCCATTTATCTTTAATAATAATTAGATATTATTACTATTAAAAAGAGATGTTTTTGCATTAATTTGTCGACATTTCATGGCTTGCTCTCTATTACCAGCCTCACTCCGTTCGGCTGTTAAACACGAGCGCGCCATGAAAAGTATCACTTTTCCTCCATATAAAATAATATACTATTTTCTAGTAAATATAGGCCAACCTCGGCTTCCACCGTAAATTCTAATATTTCCTGGGGGCCCACTTCGACAAGTGAGAAACTCAAGGTACGTCAGTGTGTTTAAACCCATATCACAGAAAATATAGTTACACAAAACTATATTTTCTGTGCCCATATGCATCATGAAAGTCGTGGTCGACTTTACGTAATATGTCATCCTGGATTGGCAGTCCTTCAGATGCTAGCAATAATCTAATGCTTATGTTGGTAAATCCCTCGTAGCATACCGAGGCAGGTTGGTCTTGCAAACAGGCAAGGTACAACCTAATGGCTCTGAAGATAGCAGGTTCCCTTAGCCTTGCCATAAGGAAATGATTACTAGAATCGTTAGACTTACTGGCGGCCAGTGTTAATTTAACTGTTGGGGGCCGTCCAGAGAGAAGGACGGTTTATGGGGTGATTTCTTAGACAGTTTAATTTCGACATCGCTCACAACTTAGCCAACTGTAATTAGTGAAACCTACTTCCAAGAACCAACTTATCAAATATTTTTTCTAGTAAATATAGGCCAACTTCGGCTTCCACCGTAAATTCCAATGTTTTAAACTCATGGGGGCCCACCTCGACAAGTGAGAAACTCAAGATACGTCAGGAGCCAACCTCAACACTACATGAGGATAAACAAGAGGAGATAAAGGTAGGTATTGTTGGCGGAGAAATTAGTCATTGTGTTAATTGCTGGAAAAAGATAACCAAAGATACGAAAGTACACGTAAGTACGATATTGACAACCTATGTCTTTAAATCTAGAACTTATACGAACCTTGCTGTATCACCTTCAAAACTGTTCGCTGGTCTTCCATTTTAAAATGAAATTTAAACAAATATTCATTAAATTCAAAATAAATCTATGTTTTTTATTGTTATTTGAAGTACAAAAATGGAGAAAGAAATTGGTGTTTCCTTCGAGATATTTTTTCTATTACTTTTTGGTCCAAAAGAACTGAAATACTTCAGAAATTAATATATATGATCTGAACCTGATGTAAACCTGAAAGTACATAGGTTTGATCTTGGGATTTTCCTGAAAGGTATCCTATACTCTTTTATCTACTGTAATACTTTCGTATCTTTGGTTACCTTTTTCCAGCAATTAACACAATGACTAATTTCTCCGCCAACAATACCTACCTTTATCTCCCCTTGTTTATCCTCATGTAGTGTCGAGGTTGGCTCCTGACGTACCTTGAGTTTCTCACTTGTCGAGGTGGGCCCCCATGAGTTTAAAACATTAGAATTTACGGTGGAAGCCGAGGTTGGCCTATATTAACTAGAAAAAATATTTAATAAGTTGGTTCTTGGAAGTAAGTTTGACTAATTAAAGTTGGCTGAGTTCCTATAATTTTTGTGTAATCCAATAGATGGCGCGATATTCGTACATATCTATCGGGATGGGTAATACGATCCCTTACAGTCCTATGGCACTATACTATATTATTAATTAATGTTCTTGGGTTCAGTTTTATATGTTTCTATAAATATTTTATGAAAATGTGATCAGTAAACTATGATTTTATCCATTATAACCGTAATACTAAGTATGGTTACGTCATATGGGGCTTCTTGATGACTACGCACATATGGGGTTAGTTGACTATAGTTAGTAGTCAACTAACCTCCAGATTAATGTTTGTTAGTAAAAAATATCGGAAGGTTCATTATACCTTACCATAAGGTAACTGGATACGCTGGGTTTAAAAATCGTATCGGTGAAGTTGCCAGCTTTCTTCATTGTTCTGAAAAGTCCATAGATTTTAAAGTTAGGTAAAAGTCGGCATGCCTATATAATTATCCGATACCCGCGTTTTTATACAATTGTATTCAGATAGATTTGCGAGTTTCAGATATTATCAATCTGTCTCGTTTTGCCTACTGTATATATGTTTTGTTACAGTCATCATAATCATGCGAACCTTTTGGAGAGGAAAATAGGTGATATACACAAAATGTCTGAAGTGTTTTCCATTTGTAACCCTCATTCTCTGTTGAAATCGGTAAGGAAAATGGAACAGAATGTCTTTACTATTTCTCAAATTCTACTCAACAATACAGAGGAAACTATCAAGATCCAGGTGCAAGACTCCTCGTCCGCTGATATTAAGAAGGGTATTGACAACTTAAAAAGTAACCTTGCAAATGTTAGCACCTTGGTTAGGGACTTAAATTCAAAAGTTGTTAACCCAAATCAACATAGTGCACTACCTACGATGACACGCTTTACTTCTACATCGTGCTCTACCCAAACTACGTCAACGGCATTTGTTTCATCTTCCACTCAAACGGAACTGCCTACTGATGTTTCCTCAATCCCAGAAGATTGCAACTACGCAATTTGTAGAAGTGTCCAAAGATGGCACTATGTGATCGTAGAACACCTCCCGACAGGATTTACTTCAAATAATATCGTGCACTATGTGAAGAAAAAGTTGAAAACATCAGAATTTATTCGATGCTATAGCCTGTTCAGTCAGTGCAATGACTCCAGGGGAGCTATATTTAAGAAAGGGACCCTATCAAGAAAGTCCGCTGAGAATTTGTTCGGCATCAATATCTGGCCGCTCGCGGCTCAAGTTAGATGGTCAACGAAATCTTAAATCCCTCAGAACAGTACAGAGCTATATCTAGCTCCCTCCAACAAGGCGAAAGTGACTAGCAGCCCAACCTCTGACAATCGGCGGGACATTCCCTCTCCAGACAGTGGAGCTAAGGCACACAAGCAGGTAACTACAGTAGCTTCTGACAAACAAGCTATCGCTGCTTGCAAAACTAATGTCCTTGTGAGCGACGTCGAAATTAAACTGTCTAAGTAATCACCCCATAAACCGTCCTTCTCTCTGGACCGCTGTCTCCCCCAACAATTAAATTAACACTGGCCGCCAGTAAGTCTAACGACTCTAGTAATCGTTTCCTTATGGCAAGGCTAAGGGAACCTGCTATCTTCAGAGCCATTAGGTTGTACCTTGCTCATTTGCAAGACCAACCTGCCTCGGTATGCTACGAGGGATTTACCAACATAAGCATCAGATTATTGCTAGCATCTGAAGGACTGCCAATCCAGGATGACATATTACGTAAGGTCGACCACGACTTTCATGATGCATATGGGTTTAAACACACTGAAGAAGAAGCAGATCATCGTACCTACAAATCCCATGTTGATTCGGAGAGGACGATTCAGCTTTAGAAGTCCAAAGAGGGTCACCAAAAATAGAATGGTTCCCCGAAGAAAAATTTTTAAGCGGCTTGACGTGTTCTGAGCGATTAGATTCCACTAATCCTAGCGCCAGGTTTAGTATGGTTCTTATTAATGTTGCCTCATTGCGAAACAAGACTGATGAATTGTTTTTGTTTTTGGAGGAATCAGAGTTCTCCCAACTAGTTGCAATTAAAGAGCACTGGCTGAGTGAGAATGAACCGCTTTATGTTGAAAAGTACTCCACAATAGCCAGATATAATCGAAAAAACTAGGCTCATGGGGAACACTGATTCTTTCCCTAACGAGGGCTTCTCCCCTGTAACTAAATTTGATCATCTCCAAACGGATAACTACTTTGAATTTTCCAATGTATACAATAAGAACTTTGAGTCTCAGGTAATTTGTATATATAGAGCGCCAAATTCCGATGTGCAATTGTTTTTTAATAACCTGCTAAGCTTGCTAGACAGTCTGCCGGTAAAAGGCTAGAACATTTTGTGCGGTGATTTAAATATTGACTACGCTACCGCTTGTGCTGCCCAAAAATCATTAATTTCTTTTTTTGACTCTTTTGGTCTTTCCATACATGTAACCTCTCCAACTAGGATTTCTAACAATTCCTCTTCTATCATTGACTATGTAGCGTCCGACTTTCCTCCAACCGATGTCCAATCGACGGTAACTAGCGCGGGTCTCTCTGATCATGAGGCAGTAATCTCCAAATTCAATATTGCTTATAGGCCCTCAAAAAAAAAAACTCGCCACCTAGATAGAATCTTCTCAGCCTCCAATTTTGCATCCTTTCGTAACCTTTGCCTAAAGACGAACTGGAATTTTGAATCAGGTGAACTTGATTCTGACTTTAGTGGTTTCCTAAATAAAATTATAAGTGCATTCAATAAAGCCTTCCCGCTTAAAACCATTAAGCCTAAACGTCATAAACCGTGGACCACGAGAGGCCTACGCATATCTACAAAAAATATGCGTTCCCTCTTATACATAAAAAAATTCACTAACTGCATTCAAGTTCTTGAATTCATTTCGAATTATAGGAAGATCTAACTAAAACTAATCAAGACAGCAAAGAAACTATATTATCAAAATCGTTTATCAACTGCTTAAAACGTATCCAATGAGACCTGGTCCATTATTAACGATCTTAGAGGCAAAACAAATTCCGCAAATCAGAGCATGCAAAAACCAAATGTTTTAAACGAATATCTTATCAACGTAAGCAAAAACGTTACCTCTAGTATTGCTCCTTCTCTCGACCCTCTTTCGTTTTTTCCTCCTTCTAAAATTGTCGCTGATTGTTTTTTCCTAAGCCCTGTGACCAGCGTTGATCTTCTTCAGGTAATGAGCAGCATAAAGAGTAGATCAACGTGTAGCATTGATAATCAATCTATTAAAATTTTCTTGAACCTCCCAATTCCAATTCTGGATGTCCTAGCTTCCTTAATTAATGCGTCTTTCAAGAAAGGTGTTTTTCCCGAATGCCTAAAAACTGCGATAATTATTCCTCTTCATAAGGGAGGTGAAAAGGATGTCTTATGCAATTTTCGTCCAATTGCTCTGTTGCCTGTACTCTCTAAAATCATTGAAAAGTTATTAAAAAATCGCCTCATGCCATTTCTCCATAGACATGGCATACTGTCTCCGGAACAGTTCGGATTTTTACCAAACAAGTGTACTAATGACGCCATGTTCTTGTTGCTTCACGATGTTTACTGATCCCTTAACAACAATCTCCCCACTGCTATACAGTCTTCTGTGATTACGCTAAAGAGTTAGACTGTGTGTGTCATGACATCTTGTTAAGAAAACTAAATTTTTATTGAATCCGTGGTATTCCTTCGAACTGATTTCAATCTTATCTTGAAAATAGACAGCAGTTTGTTAGAGCGAACGGTTCTGATTCTGATACATCACACACCTAAAAATCAATGGTAAAATTTCCCTCATTCCTGACGACACAAGCATAACTTGGAGTGATTCTAATACTTTATTTATTTATTTATTTATTTATTTATTTATTTATTTATTTATTTATTTATTTATTATTACATGTTCCTTTTGACAATATAAAATTGTATAGGAATAGTCAATGCAGAGAAAAAAGAAACCTAAAACTAAAAATCTATAACTAAGGCCTTAAAACTAAATAAAACACAGGTTAAGCAACCCACAAGAAGCACATCTACCGTTCCAGCACCATATACTCTTCAATGGAATAAAGACATTTTGACATCAAAAATTCTTTTAACTGGCCCTTAAACCTATTTACACTCTGGCAAGTTCCAATGCCCGGCGGAAGATCGTTGAAAAGCCTTAGACCAATTACATTTGGGGACCTATACATTATCTGGGTTTTATAGGGTGGTATATAGAAATCTTGAGCAATTCGGGTGCTAAATGAATGTAACTGGCCATGCCTTTTATAGTTATTCCTATTCTTAAAAATATACAGACATGTTTCAAATATGTACAGACCGGCAAGTGTTAGGATATTAAACTTTTTAAAAAGATCTCTACATGATGTTCTTCGATTGACACCCTCTATACATCTGATTATTCTTTTTTGCTTGATGAACACATCCTTTGATTTCGTTGAATTTCCCCAAAAGGACACACCATATCTAAGTATAGAATCAACCTGTGCAACAGTACATAATAAGCAGAGTTTAGTTTTGATATCACATAATCACAGTGTTTCTTCCAGTACAGACAGGAATCCAAATATATACCGAGAAACTTTACATGTTCAACATTGTCAATATTCACATTATTTAGTTCAAATTTTAGTTAATTGCAGTTCCTTTGTCTTGTGTGAAATCTAACACATTGTGTTTTATCCAAATTAAAATATAAACAACTACTTGCAAACCAACTATACAGTCTAGAGATTGCATCATCTACTTTACATTTCAACAGTTCGTCGGATGAACCTGAAGCCACAATGGAGCAAACGAAGTTATCGATACCCCAGGTACAACATGTGGCAATTTATTTACATATAATAAAAACAGCACCGGGCCTAAAACAGTACCCTGGCTCCTCCCCCAGGCTGGAGAACACCGAAGTACAAAGTCTGGAGCTGATCAATGACAGTTTGTGACAAGGGGGGCTGCATGTATTAGCTGGCAGGAACGTCAAACTGGTGAGAGCAGTTTGATTACGGGAAGTGACGCCCTCGCCATTCCGAGTTGCCACGGGACGTGGCCCATCAAATCCGATCGTCCTCCCCCAGGCTGGAGAACACCAAAGTACAAAGTCTGGAGCTGATCACTAGGGAGTGATCCAACAGACCCTATTTTTACCCCTGTCAGACTAGGGACTACCAAAGAAAAGGGTCTAAGGCCGATGCATCCAGTGGAAGCGGCCCTAGGTGGTAGATGCATACGCCTACTCGCATCGTCCGGTGAAAGACCACCCCACCAGAACTGGGAAGCGCTAAGTGGTTTTCCCGAATCACGTTCCGTTTCCGCGCTGGTGGTTCCGGGTTCCACAGTAGGAATATAATAATATGGACATGATGGTGCTCCCCGGATCAAAATATTCCGGAGGTAAACTCCCCGGCCATTCGGATCTCCGGGCGCTGGGTGGCCCTGGGAGCCCTTCATTCCGCATTTCACAGACAACAAAGATACGGAACCAATTTAGAATTGATTTCTGCAACATAAGAGGCCTAAATACAAACATAAATTCGGTACACCAACATCTACAAGCAAATAGACCACACATACTAGCCCTTACAGAAACACAAGTATGTTCTACAACAACAACAGTGAACTACCCTTATCCTGGTTACGACTTACATACCCGATTTAGACATAAGTTCGGAATATGCCTTTTTGTCCGAAGCGACCTTTCATGTCACCGAGAGGAAACACTCGAACCGAACAACCTTGACGTCATGTGGCTCAAGTTCACCGCCAACCCAAACTAACCCAAACTAACCAAGTTTATATGTTGTCTCTATCGCCCTCCGAGCGATAGAGCCTACCAAAGTTTTTTTTCAACACTGGCTACCGCTTTTGACTCAATACAGGTTGATCACCCTAGTTCAGAAATAATCGTTCTGGGAGACTTCAATGCCCACAACACCAACTGGCTCAAACCCCACAACAAGACCGACAACGAAGGTAGAGAGGCTGAAGCATTCGCCATAAGCTGCGGGCTTACTCAAATTGTAGACGAACCAACTCGAATCTCAGAGAGGGGCGAATTCGCCGCCCTCCTGGACCTTTTTCTAACCACCAATCCTGACCAGTACACAGTTACAGTTGGTCCGCCATTAGGTACTTCCTACCACAAATTTATTACAACGGTTTGTGAATTGCCACTCATACAGAAGGATCCACCATTGCCTCGCAAAATCTGGCATTACAATTCTACAAACTGGGACGATCTAAGGGAGTTCTACCTAGATTTTCCTTGGCTCGACGTCTGCTTTGGCGCTGACGACCCGTCAGTCTGCTGCGAAAAGATCACGCAAGTAATCTCTGCACGTTGCAGTCGATGGACACATCTCGGACACATTCACCATCAACGCGGGCGTGCCTCAGGGCGCAATACTTCCACCAACTCTGTTCCTCATCTATATTAATGACCTGCTGACCGAAACAAATAATCCTGTTTACAGTTTTGCAGATGACAGTACCCTTGTCTCCCACTTTAGATCAGAAAAACCCTTACCAGCGACTGAGACTCATCACCGCAGACAGGAGCAGATTACAGCAATTAATCAAGACCTGGAGAAAGTTCAAACTTGGGGCGACCGAAATTTGGTCCAGTTCAATGCAGCAAAGACCCAAGCAGCCACGTTTACCAAGAGGGCCGGTACAGCGGGCCCTGACATCATTATGGCGGGGTCGACCATTCCTTCATCCTCGTCAATCGGACTGCTGGGTATCTCGGTCAACAGTAATATGTCCTGGCATGACCACATTGCTAACATCGCAAAATCAGCCTCCCAGAAGCTTGGTGCGCTATTTCGCAACAAAAAACTCTATACACCGCAGCAGTTGCTCTTGCTCTACAAAGCGCAAATAAGACCGTGCTTAGAATATTGCTCACATATCTGGGGTGCCGCACCAAAGCACACCCTAAAGCTGCTGGATTCCATTCAGAAGAGAGCTGTGCGTCTCGTCGGCGACCCGGAGTTGACCCGGAATCTAGATAGTCTGGAACACCGCAGACATGTAGCCGAGATATCTCTGTTTTACAGATACTTTCACGGCAGATGTTCGCAGGATTTGGTCCGCCTCATCCCGCCCCTGGCAGCTCCTGTCAGACAGTCACGACAGACGACAAGAGCGCACCAGTTCGTCGTACAACTGGAAACACCTAGAACATCGCTTTACAAGAACTCCTTTGTTTGGCGCACTGCATCACTGTGGAACTCACTCCCAGGACATCTGTTTCCCACTAATTACAACTTACAAATATTCAAGAGCCGTGTCAATCAACATCTTCGCACACACACCGCTCGTCGAGCGCCATAGGGTCTCTCTTTTGTGTGTGTGCCAATGCCATAAAAAAAATCGATCCAGAAAGCCATATTCAAACAACTTCGAAAAGGCAGAGCACACAGTTACAGGTCTATAATTTTGCACTGAATGCACATCATCCCTTTTATGCAGAGGTACAATCTTACCAACCTTCAGGACACCAGGAAACTTTCCCCTGCAGAAATACAGATTAATTAGAAAAGTAATGGGGCACACAATCACCGACAGAACCAGTCGAATCAAGAAATTTGGAACCCCATCGGCCCCGGCTGATTTTTTATTTTTGAGTTTCATCATTATTAACTTGTGAAACTCTTCTTCGAGAAAAGGAAACAATAGAAAAACATTCCTGTTGCAGGATCTCCTGCTTCAGTAAAATCATTATTTTTAGGAATTTTTTCAACTATGTTTATCGCAGCGTTTTTAAAATATGTATTAAAGGAGTTGGCCACAGTATTAGGACATTCAGTAATACTACCCATGTTACCCACTCTTATAGACAAGTTCACATGATTCTTCATTTCCCCAGACATATTGTTTATAATGTTCCACGCACATGGGACAGGTTTGTCGGAATTACCTATTTTAACTTGGTAAAACTGACTCCTAACATCCCTAACCAGCCTTTGATGTCTCCTTTTTGCAGTTAAATATGAATCCTTAAGCTGTTCGTTGCCCTTTGATATCCAAAATAAAAATTCATCCCATACAAAAGTGACCAATCTTCACAGCCAAGTGCCAATTAAAAATCACTCATTGAATCGTCATTAAAGCCTCTAGCATAGGACGATGTGCATTCAATATGTACGTAGATCTTTAGATCAGCAAAAACCGTGCTGTGATCACTAACCAAATTATCGGTTACCAGACACTATCAGATGTGACTCTTGTGGGGCTAGACACAACATTAAAAAGAACAAACTCATGACATACATTTGCTAAATCGTTAAAATCCCTACCATCAGAATGACAATCACAATTTAAGTCACCACTTAAAACTATTTTTCTATTTGGTTAAAAAACATAAAGTAATGTTTGATGTAAATGACCCAGAAAACATTGCATGCCAGCTGAGGGCGACCTATAGCAGGATAAAATTACATACATTGTGTCGTCCAATTTGCAAGTTAGTCCACATACTTCAAAAGTCTTTTCCTCATAAAATTTGTCCAGGTTCAGCCCATTAAACTCTATACCTGTTCTCATCCAAACTGCTACACCACCCCCTCTGGAATTCCTCCTACAGTAGTAGCTTGCCAGTACAAAGTCCCCCAAATAAAAAGTACCAATGGATTCTTTGCATGCCCACGTCTCAGTCAAACACAAAAAGAGTAGGCCATCCTTAGAGCTTAGATCACAGTTAATTTGATTGCATTCAGTATTGTTGAGAGCTTGACAATTCAATAATAAAAGTTGACTATTCGGTAATCCTACTTCCGATTCCAAAATCGTGGTTTTCCCTTGTAAAAAAGTTTTATATTATTTTCATTGTTTTTATTGTGGTTATTCGAATAAAACGCAAAAGGCCTGACAATTATATTTTCTGGCCTCAAATCTGCATCAAGAATACCCGCTTCATACTGTGGTTTGACAGATATCTTATGTGACAATCTTGTTTGAGTGGCTTGGTTATCTGTTATTATTTGATCACATGCCATTACTGGTATATTGTTGTCATGCAGAAACTGTTTTAACTTCTCAACTGAGGACTAGGTACTCATATTACCCACATAAAGTCTTACAATCCTCTGCAGCAGCAATAAAAGAAGGATCCCTATTTGAACCCCTTATTGTTCTGGTTAGAGCACCAGTTTGTTTGTTCTCCCTCGACTCAGCCGCTTGCTTTCTTTCAGTTTCTCGCTTCGCTCCTGTCTCTATGTCTGCTGTCAAATTAATGTATTTTTTATTTAAAGTGTCTCGAGAAGCAGCTTCTCATTTTTTTAAAAGTTGTCTCCACTCATATCGGGTGATGGTTTAGTATCCAACTTTCGTAACATGGTTGCAGAAATATTTGTTAGAACTTCTTTGTTTTTTTCCTAAAAAGTATTGTCTAGGGTTTTCGCCAGGTCATAATTTTCCTTTCTAAAAACACTTTTCAGGGTATCAATATGATATATCACTTCTTTCATGCACACTTTTATTGTTTCCTGCATATTATTCTGGAAAATATCCATATTTTTTACTGGACCTTTCTCATTTCCTATGTTCTTAGTACGCTGCTCAATATTTTCCACTTTTGCTCTCAGCTCAGCTATTTGCTCATCTTTCCTGGTCAATTTCATTTTCTTCATTTTATCCTCCACTCTTTTTAACCTTTTTTCCACTTCATTTCCGTTTGCCGCTTTGATATCTTCTTCCAGGCTATTAATCTTTTTGTTAAGTTGTAATAAGTTTTTGAACATTTTTTCAATACAGTCAAGACAAAAGAGGAACAAAGCTTTTGATTTCAAAACCAAAACACGAACTTTTGTTGGACTTATGTTGGCACAATCGACACATTTACAAATATCGCATGGAAAACCGGACAGTTGTCCTTTTTCCTCCTTCATAACACAATGGTTTTTGCATTTGTAACAACTCAAAGCCATTTCAGATAGCTTATGATTTACACTTGAGAGATTTGGCAACGCCGCACCCAATATTTAGGAATTTGTACCCTCGTCACGTTTTTATTGTTCCAACTTTCACATTAAAGTAAAATTCTTGAGCGCTGTCTTCAATGTGTTGCAGATATTACAGCTTTTTCCAGATATTACACACACCTCCGCGATTTAAACACTTTAAAAAACATAAATTAAGCAACTTATTTTCCTAGGTAAACAAACAAAATACCGCAAGGTTGCCATGATTTCTCCCCCACACTCTAATATCTCTAGCGATCTCGTCACAATCAAAACTTGGTCTGACTCAAATTGGCTGTGTTTCAACGTTGATAAAACGGTAGCCTTATCTTATAAAGCAACCTTTCAACAACCTTTGCTACTTCACAACAGCAATATTAAATACGTTGAATCAGCTAATTTCCTAGGTTTGAATATTAGTGCCAACCTTAAGTGGTCCGCACACATTGATTCTTTAACAAGAAAACTATCTTCGGCCTGCTTCGCAATTCGATCAGTTTCGAAGGAACTAGATTTGTCTACTGCCAGGCTCACTTACTTCTCTTTGTTTGAATCTCATCTTCGCTACGCCCGGGCGTAGCGCGTCCTTCCTTTTTGGGGCTGCTATAACACCGAGCAATTTCGTACCATTTTCAAACTTCAAAAGAGAGCAATTCGTTATTTATTTGGTCTTAATGGCAGAGTTCATTGCGAATACTACTTTAAAAAATATAAAATTCTTACGCGTCCTGCTTTATTTATATTTATTATAGAAACAACTTGTTTAATACGCAAATATCGAACCATATTTCCCGAAAGATCACAACATGAGTACCCAACAAGAAATTCGAGTCAGGACAATTACCTTCCTTTTCCCTCCTCTGAATTAACAAAAAATGCAATTCTTTTTAACTCCCGCTACATCTTAAATCCATCCCTACATTTGCTAAATTTCATGGTAAAACGAAAGCTTACCTACTAGAAAGACCTTATTATTATGCTATAAATGAGTTTCACGTGGATATTTTTTTTCTCTCCATTAACTTTCAATTAATCGTTAATCGTTATTAATTTTTTCTATTTGGGCATCATGTGGGGCGGTTAAGAAAATTTTTATAGTAGGTATAGGATTATCTTTTTGACCAAGGAGTGGTTTCGCGGGTATACAGGAATTACACAAAATTTCAATTTTTGTCATGTTTTGTGTACTTTCACTACCTAGGTATTTCAACTTTGTAACCTATGCACATTTTTCGAGTCAAGTTCACCGACATGACCTTCCTTATTTTTTCCAACAGCACGCTTCACTTGAATGTCTGTTTCATATTTTGATAACACTGAGTTTCTTTACCCTATGTTTTGTGTACTTCCTGTGGATTTGGTTATAGTTTTTTGATAAATCGTGATCAATTTCAACTTGAAAATTGCTTGTTATTCTATCTTTATTGTATATATTATTGTATTTACTAAGTTTTGTTTTGTATTTGCTCTAATATGGTCAGTTTATTTATTTAATTCGCTTTGTCCATAAAGTTTATTTAAATTTTTCTGTGGCAATAAAGCATACTTGACTTTGAATTGACTTTGACTGAACTTACAAGCGAAAACTGATAAAGGCCAAACACCACCAGATATTATGTTACGAGCAGTCCGAATGGTCATAAAGGAAGGTAGAAATGTTAACAGTGTTCCCAAAGACTGTTAGAATTCCCCAAAAAAACCTTGACCGCTATGTCAAGAAAACCAGAACGAAATTAAATTAGAAAGTGTTGGATATCTCAATAGACGATTTTTTTTCTCAAGAACACGAAACTCTATTAGCTGACTATTTATTAGAAGCTTCGGATATTTACTATGAAATAACACCTAAAAAATTCACAAAATTCGCATTTGAATACGCTAGCTTCAATAAGTTTGCGGTTCCGATTAGCTGGACTAAGAATAAAATATATGGCAGGTCCAGATTAGGTTGCTTCTTTTATTAAAAGAAATAATATTTTATCTTTAAAATGCCTACAAGAAACCAGCATGTCAAGAGCTACTTCATTCAACAAAACTAATGTAAATATTATTTTTTCCATATTTAAAGACCGTGTATAACCGGTTACATTTAGAATCCTCAGATATAAGGAACGTCGATGAAATGGGTGTAACAACGGTTCAGAAACAGGATAGGATAATTGTGCGACGTGGTTTTCAGCAGATAGGAAAACTTACATCAGCCGAAAGAGAAACACTTGTAACTCTTACTGTTGCAGTGTCCGCATGTGGCAATTCTATGCCACCATTTGTTTTCCCAAGAGTAAACAAACTTTCGCGACCATTTTATCAGAGACGGACCTATTGGAAGCTTGGTAGATCCTAGTCTTCCCGGTTGGATGAAAGAAGAATATTTTGTCAAATTTATTAAACGCTTAATCGTTATTAACCCGCTAACCCACCATGCAAGATGTTCCAGGAAAAGATAATCACGAATCCCACCTTTGAATACCAGGTTTGGATATTTGTAAGGAAAACGGTGTAACAGTTTTATCTTTCCCACAGCACTGCTCTCATAAATTACAACCGCTATACAGAAGCGTTTACGGACCAGTGAAGAAATATTGGACTTCAGCTATTGATAATTAGATGGTGAATAATGTTGGCAAGACTTTTTTAATATAAAACATCTGAGGAACTGTAAAAATGACACTACCTCTCGCTGCTTCCGCTAACGGAAGGTTTAAAAAACAGGAATTAGTCCGTTTGACAAAAACATTTTTCCAAAGAGTGAATTTTTACCTTCACATGTTACAGATAGGCTTGCACCCAACAACGAAGAAGATCAAATTGATGGAGAACGCCAAGTGGAAGAAGTTGAAGTTAACGGAAAAAACGAAGTTGATACAGAAATTCAAGTTGATGGAGAAGAAGAGGTCAAATCAGAAATCAAAAAGACATCCTGAGTACTGAGGAAGTCAGACCTTTTCCCAAGGCCTGCCCAAGACAAAGCGCCAGAAAGGCAAGGAAAAAAGACAAGCTGCTATTTTAATAGACACTTCCATAAAAGAAGCACACCAACGAGAAAAAGAAACTGTGCAAAAAGGACATTATTACCCAAGAGAAAAAAAAAGGTTCAGAAGAAAAATAAGGATGGGAGATAAATTTTATAAGCGCCGAAGTTAAGGCTAGTTGAAGGTCTCTTTTCCGCGAGGCTAATTCAGTCTCATCTGCATCTCGCCTGCTATAGACGTATCATCTTCAGAATCGGACGATGAAGTGTCTGGTATGCGACGAACCTTATTGTAAGAACATAAGTGGTGAGAACTGGGTGCAATGAAGTTGCCATAGATGGGCCCATGACAAATGTATCGGCCGCTCCAATCTTCTTTTTTATAAGTGCATCGGCTGTTACTTGGATGACGATTTGGAGGACACCTTTTATTAGTTTAATTGTGTTTTTATTTACTGCTTTTGTATTTTAAGAAAATAAACATTAATTATCATTATTATATTGTTTTTTTTTTATTAAAAAACTAATCAATCAAAAAAATTATCAAGGCAACTAACCCCATTATGTATATCAAATAACCCCGTAAACGGGGTTAGTTAACTTATATGTTCGTTATTCTAAATTTGTTAAATAATTTTTCTTAGTAATATAGTATATAGTAAATGAAAATTATCATGAAAATCAAATACATAGACGATTTACGTTTTTTGTTTGTTTGACATGCTACAAATCAATAACAACCATATAATAAACTTAATGAAAATAAACCTGTAAAAACTTAGTCTCCTAGCCCCGATCTCCCCTACTATCCCCCTAGACTTTAGATATTTACTAGTTTTCTCTATCTCCTTAAGATGCTTAAGTTCTTCACTGAATGTCTTTCCCAGTAAGAATTAATCCGCTGTATTATTAAAACAAACATTTCGTGCTGATTTGGAAATAATAGAAGAGATGATCTTCTATACATTGCCAATGGATGATGTGTGTTAGTCAAAATCTGACCAACATCTCCAGAATAACTATATTTCTGTAAGTACTATATTATTCATATAACCTAACCCTCTTAGGGATGCACTAATATACTGCTGTGCAATACTTAGCATCTTCTCCCATTTTTGAGCTTGATTGATACGAATGTCTTTCCCTGATTCAAGGTCATTAAGAATTCGTCCTACTTCTGGACCTAATGTAGGAAATTTAAGATACACACAATTCTTTGGTTTTGGATTTTTTTGGATAATATCTGAATGAATTTGATTGTCCATACCAGATATAATTTGATCCCATATACTAGCCAAATTTGCATGTGATGGAGATCATTCTAATACCTTGGTTGTAGAATCCTCACCAAGACATTTTGTGTAAATTTAATATATCAAGTCCTTCCTTACTATTACTTTCGAAGTTGCAGTTTACTAGTCTTCTCCTGCTACTGGAAGAAAGCAAGCAAGCAAGCAAGCAAAGAAAAACTTAGGTAAATACTAAAAGCTTAGAATAATAAATTTAAAAAATTTAGCGAGTCTGCTAGTATTTGAGACCCTGATGTGTAAACATATCCTATAGCGACATCATCGACATGAAAATCTAATGTCACCTTAGGCCGCCTGAATATAGGCAACCACTTATTTGGAATTGGTTGCCTATATTCTGGCGTTAGAAAGAACACGTTTTGCAAGGAAGCGCTGAAGTAGCTGCGCACTAATCACTGCGCATGGTTATGATATCACATCCGCTTACACATTTCTGTCCCACTTGCCGAGATTTACCCTCATGGCGTCGCGTAAGATGTTTACACATCAAAAAAATGTTGCAAATGGTACAATTTACCCAACCGGTTCGCTAAATTGTACTACGCGATTCGGTAAATTGTAGCATATCAAAATAAAATGCATAGATTTTCGGTGTCATTCGAACAGATGAGCAAAACAAAATACCATAAATGAATAAAAATTTTTTAATTATTTAATTTAAATGGAATATATAAGTAAAACAAAATCTTATCCTAATAAGTAAATAAAAATATTTATTTAATTTAAACACAAAAATAATAAGCATGGAACAGATGAGTAATACAAAATATTATTTTAATGAATAACTTACATTTAATTTAAATAAAAAAAACCGCAAACATAGTTTAGTCGACTTGGAAACGAAGCACAGCTTTCATGCACCCAATTTAGGCATTGAGGCACTGGGCTATATACTCGTATATCCTCTACAAGACATTCCTGACAAAGAGCCCAATACCAGTCAATAATCAGGCTTTGCCTCTATAACAGCATTAGTGACTTTAACTAGGGGTGTTTTTCTTTTTTTTTTACTCTCGTTTTACTTTTTAACTTTGTAGGCAAGTCTGATCCTATTGCTCTCTTTACTCTCTTAGGGTTTGCTATATTATCCGCGAGGTCTTTCTTTTTCTATTTTTTCTTTATATAGCGTATTATATGGTTGTAAGCACAGTTACTTGTTGATCATTTTTAGTCACCTGGTGTTTGTTTTCCAATCCGCTATTCCTGACAAGCAAATAAATTCGCCAAAGGAAGTATTTACAGAACTGTCCGTGGTTGCAACCACAGTGGTATGTTGCGCACTTATAGGCTCTTGTCATTCATCAACCGATCCGCCAGGTCCTGGCAAATAACTGATTTCTTTAAAGGAAATATTTAGAGGACTGTCTTTTGAAATTAATTTAAAAAGGGTAACATCATCATTAGAAGAATCATCTTCAGCGTGTTCGAAATGATTTTTATTTACTTCTGGTGGTAACTGAGGTGTATTATTGACTAAAGTATTTATTATAGGTTTATAATGTTCTTCTCATTTGATTAGCATTATATTTTAAATAATTATTCTTACAATTATTTTTTCTATATTTTATTTTATTTAAGCATATAGTGGTAAAAACACTCGTCCAGTATCCATTACGAAATAGGTACTTGTAGTCTGTGGTGTATTCAATCACATACACTGCCTGTAATTCTAGCTGCTATTGAAAAATAGGATTAAGTCTAAGATCCGAGTTTTCAGCATTAAGACAAAGAAGATAATGTTTATATATCAATTGTCTTGGAGGCTTTACTAGACGTAACGGAGTGATTAAAGACCACCGCTCTCTCCGGACCTTACTTCAATTGATTTCTTTCTCCGAAGTGAAAATTACATTTTTTATATTTAAATACTCTTAACTAGTATATTTGAAGACATAAGTCAGGTAAATATTAATCATTACAGTATTACATATTGATAATGGTAATGGTAGAAGGTATTAGGTACATGAGTTTGAACATCAGAAAAAAAAAACAAATAAAAATAAAACAACACATGATTACTCATACTTTATTGTTAAAATCAAATAATCTCACTTGAGAATTATGAAATAAGCAGTCTTAGAGAACATCTAAAATTATTTGCCATTATTAGCTCAAGGTAATATATAGTTATAACTTGTTCAAATAGTATATTATTGTATTATTCGATGCATTTTATGTGCCGTAACTTGTAGATACCGTTTTTAATTGTAGATCCTAAACGGTTTGACTTCAAACAAAATGACTTGCTTTTTTCACTTCTTGCTAATCCATGGATGTGCATCAAATTCCAGTGACCAGAAGCTGCAAAAAAATTACTTTCAAATTATACGTTATATTATATAAGCTATTTGGTTATAGATCAAACCTCTATACATGTTACTCTAATCGGACAACCTGCATATATAAATATGAAGTAGCCTTTATCTATGATGTATACGGCGCATCCTTAATCCGGTACATCCTAAAATTATTACAATGCTTTTAATCGTTTGATGAATCAATACAATACAGATCAATACATACATAATACAATAAAAGTAATAAATATATACTTTAATTTTTTCAGTAGGTATACTTACTGGCTCCACATGGTACCAGCTACACCACTGGCGCATAATAAAGTGCAAACTAATTGAGTTGCCCCGTTCAGCAGAGACAATTAGTTCATCAGTTCATTTCGTCATGAGGCAATAAAACTAATTGGAAATGACAAGTTGTCGCGTGTAAAATTAAAAACCTGGGAATATTGAGATTGCTTTTTCTTCATAAGAATGCAGTCGCAATAATAATAATAACAATAACACTAATAATAATAATAATAATAAAAATTACCTTAATTGTAAAATAAGCACTAGCTCTGGCCTATTATCTATTAATGCAATATAATTACTTGCAGACAATCCTAATATTATTATTAGTCATAAAATAATTGAATATTGATTTATTTGTAGGATCCATTAGTTGGATAAGCAAATAAAAGAGTAAAAATCTCGGTAATTTTCGACGTTTAGGCATCTCATCTAAGCCGAGTATAGCTTAACACATTTCCTTAGACTGTTGGAAGCAAGTGGAATAATGTCCTCTTGACTAAATGCATCGATAAAGGCAAATATTCTCACAATTTTTAATCGATTTTGTGTAGTGCTTAATTTTAGTAGTTCAGGCTACCAGATTTATACGTTTTTCCCGCCTTTAAAGTACTGTAAGAATCACTGCAGCTTAATAAAAAAACACTTCGAATACAACTCGCCACTGATACTGGCTTTCGATTTAGAAAAATTGCATAATTTGACAACCTCGCAAAGGATCATAAGATTATATTTTTAAGATTAACAAGTGAGCTCTTAGTTGAGACAATATGTCAATTTTTAAACATATGAGTATACATTATAATTAATAGTATATTATAATATAAGTGTATAAGAGGGCCTTTAAAGCACGCCCGACATATTTCAAACACCATTTTAAGCACGCTGCAGCGAGCGATAATCGTTGATTATGATGCATGCGTAATAAAAAAATAATTTTTGCCCGCCCCTGAAAAATGTGTAACGATGCCTACGTACCTCCAGGTTTGTCATAAAAATAAGTAAATTTCGTCTAAACTTATCAAGAAGTAATAAATACAATCGTTAGCAATTATTTTTCTTCGAAATGTGATTAATTAGGATTATTGAGGTGTACAACTACAACCCTACAATTTGGAATAATTACGGAAATAAATTATACTTAAGTTGGCAACGCCGCAATCGATCGAAATCACATTTTAAGGTTGAAAAGAGTGAAAAGACACTAAATTCCTGATTAAAAATATGGGGTGTCCTATTTAGCAAATTTTAAGTTTATGTTGCTCGGCTGTTGTGAAATTATTTTTAGATATCTACCTGTAAGATCCAATAATTTCTACTGGTTGGCAATCAAAAGTGAGCAGCCCATAATTTTCCGGTTAATTTTATCCGCGGGTTAAATTCATTAGTGTCATTCGATAGCTCATGAAAAACTACGATAGGAATGTGCAAACCCTTGATTTTCAACTGTCAATATTTCGTAAACAGCTAAAGATAAGTATAGAATATTATACCCGAAATATATTTAGATTTCTCTACTCTAGAGAGTCCAAAAATGTAGTAATATAGAGGGTGTTCCATATTCCATCTAAAAACAGTTCATGCACGGCGCAAGTATTTTGTTTTCGGTTCAAATGTTTTTTGGTTCAATTTTTGAATGTAGCAGAAATAAATACATTGAATGGATATTTTGGTTTATTTTAAAAATACAGGGATGATCAAAAATAAGCCCCTGTTCAGTCCTCGTTGGAACAAGCTGTACCGTACATATATCCTTTGTATAATATATCCCATTGAGATTAGGAAATTTGAATTGTTATTCTGGTGGGTTCTTGAATATAGTAATCAATAACAAGCCTGGTAATATGCGATTTTTAAATTTAGGCCCACGCCACTGGCCGTTTCGGAAGAAGCGGATAGTTCACACCTTGCATTCCGTTTGCTATTGGTTGAAATAGCCAGACAAAAATGTTTTGACGGCCCAGTGGATTGCTTTCAGCAGGTCTAATGCTGCAGTGGCTAGACATTGTGCATGTGATACGGCGCCCCGGGTTCAATTCCCGTCAGTGGCAAGACATGTTTCTTATTTTTTTTTTTAAATCATGTTTATTTCTTTTTTAAATGTGAGATAGTTTTGTTTAGTTGTGTCCCCTGAGCGAGCGAAGGAAGCTAGCGGAGGGCTATGCGTGAACTGAAATATTAGACATTCTAAAATAGTAGACAAAATGCTCTAAATCCTGCCCAATTGTCAGTATGGTTTATAACCCTGATCTAGGTGATTTAAAATATCAGCCCACTATTTCGACCAATAGCAACCGGAATGCATGTTATGAACTATCCACTCCTGTTTAGGTATGATCAGCTTTTTGGCTGGCAACTTTCCACCAGTATAAGTTCTGGCGTTTGAAGTTTTTTTTTCATTATACATGATTCTGATAAATTACGAAAAAAAATCGATATTTTGAAAGTCGTCAAAACGGTCGAAAAGGTCGATTTTTATTTTATTTTTGAGCATATTTTAAAATTATTTGGAAGTGTGACTCACAAAAGCTGTACCACTGTCAATTTTTTTTAATGTAACACTCAATTTTTTGGGCCAGTAAAATTCTAGGTATATTTCATGTAACCTAACCTATAACTTAAGTTAACAGTTTTCAAGATATTGATGAATTATGATTATTTCCACACATTAAAAATATGAATGTGGGTTCTAAAGGGTTTAACATGTTGGCGCTTTCCAATCTTAGATTTACATATTTTAAAATTTGACGTTTATAATGTTCAATTTTATCAAACAATTGAAAAACGTTAATTAAAAATTTATTATTTATTTATGATTTAACAATAATAGATTTAAGCTTAAGTTTACACGTAAAGGTAAATTTAAAACCAGAAAATGACTCCACTACCTAATAATAGGTTATCCTAAACCCCACTAATAGGTTTATACTATGCTTAAACTTATCATAGGTCTAAAATTTAAACCTACAAATGTTTTGCCATCTTTGGAAATCCCAACACTATCGAATACAATCCGGTACTGATGCTGATATTTGAGGACTTTCCAAATGCCTTTGATGTTGTTGACAGAAATGCAATTATAAAATTTCACTCTCAGTATATTACGGAACCCGAACTAACTATTACAGGTTAAACGATTCGTGGTTTCGTCATCTTTAAGAACCCAAACACCATCGAATACAACCTATCACTGTGTCACTGATGCTTCTATTCGAGACACTACTTGTATATATCTTCGATGCTGCTCTGTAGTAGAAGTTATCACTCAATAGAACGTCGATTACCAGCTCCACCACTATATATAACTACAATAGCATAATAATTTATGTTATTTGCGACAACTTTTCTGTCCTAGACCGAAAAAGTAGGTAGGTATATACCTAATATTGCCGGACTGTTAGTATGTACGATTTCCCAGCAATCCTTAACAATACCAGAATAGGGAATTTTACGTAAGATCAAGAGCCCGAAAATACTGAAATTTTGAGGTGTTTGTAGAAACATTTGTTTTGCCGTCTTTAGGAACCTAAACATACAACCCCAAAGTAATGCGTATTCGAGGACTTTATAAATGCCTTTGATACTGTTACAAATTAACTAAACAACCGTCTCTGAATTTCCTCTGAGCAAAAGTCCTGAAGAAGGGTATAGGTATTTTGATTGCGAGTATCTATAAACATAAAATTATTTCAAATATTCCAAGCGTTTTAATGCAAATCATCATTATTCACCGGCTTCTATTATTATCCTTTATAATCGTATACACCTCATACGCACGAGCCGGTATTATGTTCGGTACTCGGTAGGTTGTGCTCGGTAGAATCACGCCTCGCATTTCGATTGGCTGGAAACGAAACATTCTTGCATTAACAACAGTTGAGTACTGTTGATGGGAAATTTTTCACGGTACTCTTTGATGTCACTTTGAGCCATAAATCCTGCGAGATCTGCACCAACGAAAGCGAAAAACGGCGGCTTCGCTTTAAGGCTCGACGAGACTAAGACGAGACAAGACTTTAGACTTGGTCTTGATCGTTAATTTTTTCTTGATCCAATAGAGAAATGTCGTACTTTGGGCTATTGGGCATGTCTCATGAGGAAAATCACTGCTACGCTTCACACCATTCTTTGGTAAAAATGAATAAAATATATCTATTTTTCCACTACTAGCTTTAATATCAGTCGTTATTAACTGAGTTTGATCCTGACAAGCAGCGGCGGCTCGTGAGTTTATAAAACGGGACAGCACAAGTGGAGAAGAGAAGGAATTCTAGCGCTGTCATCAAAAAGTCCGCCGCAGGCAGCACGTAAAGAAAATGGAACAGAAATAGTCAATTTTTCCTTAAATCATTTTATATTATTCCTTCCTTATGCAATGCTTAAATTACACACAATAGTTCTATACCTAATCGTTACCCTTTACCTTATTTTATTAACCCAACACACACGAACGGAAATCGAGTAATTAGGTACCGTCTATTGGGCGTATTTTACAGTTACTGCCATATGCTAGAAAATAATGCAGTTCTGTAAACATTACGTTACGATTACAATTAAATGGTTTACGGGTAACAACAGCTTTATTTTTTCGTGGAAGGTGGAAGCCTTAACAAGCAGAGGTGCAGCCATGATTAGTATGACTCTTTGATTTTGTTCAGAACCATAGTCAATTTTGTTAAGCTTGGTCTTAAATAAATAGTTTTTATTGAAATGAAAACTTCTTTAGCAAGGGTGTGATTTGGGACTCGATGAAATGAAAAAACAACACTACAAAGAGACACGTTGTATACGCTTCTCTCTCAGCTTAGTTTTATGAAGGATTGACTTCTACCACGTGTGAACAGCACACATGATTTTTTCAAATTTTGACAATTAGTTCTTCAATATTTCAGTAGATTCCAGAATGATATCAGTAGATCAGTAGCCTTAACGTAAAATCAGGAGATCTGCTGATTTTTCAGTAGATCTGGGAATAATGCGCGGGAAATGTTTCGGGACTTCAACGAATATGCGCAAACTTGATCGCACCGAACCATATATTGCAAGATTAAGCAAATATCCTCTCAGATAATAGCTTTATATTAAATTAAATACTTCGGTACAATCGGCTATTAGAGAAATAAATAGAAGGAAGACGAAACATTACTTTGTAGTAATTCTGAAGAATATTGCCATTTAAAGGCATTTTAGTTCCTTCTAAGATTTAATCCTTAAAAATGTTGTATTTTCCGAGGAGTTTTTAAAATTATCCTAGAATGTGGAAAACTTTCTTAGTTCCTAGATGACATGACCTAGAATTATCCTACGAGATATAGGGTAGTGTTACAATTGTAAAAAAATATGCATTGTTTCTTGTTTCAGAAACCTTTAAAACTGTTCTGAAATTTGGTAGGAGCAAATACACCATTAGATGGCAGTGGCCTACGGCCGATTTCGTAAGTTTTGTAAAAATGATTGGTACGCCACTGTTTTACATGAACCAGGGAACTTTAATTTAATTAATATTGGTAAATAAATAAGAATGGCACTCAACCAATTAAAAAAAAAACAATAAATGCGCAGGAGAGGACAGAATTATAGTAGATATGCTGAAAATTGGCGGCAGAAAAACAGAACAAATACTGAAGATTCTATTTAATAAAGTGATAACTGACGAAGGAAAGATTCCACAAGATTGGTACAACTACGAAGTTATCTTAATATTCAAGAAAAGAGACATTACAAATATTGAAAACTATTCCGATCAACATCTATCCTATCACGCCTCTACAAGCTGTTAACCAAAATCATAACAAATCGCATAACGAATAAACTCGACTTCTACCAACCTATCGAACAGGCTAGATTCAGAAAACACTTTAGCACCACAGATCATCTACACACCATAAGCACACTAATAGAGAAGTGCACCGAGTATAACCTACGAGAAGCATATGGCTCTTGTTGATTTCCACAAAACATTCGACTCCAAAATATGAGCAGTGTTGGAATCCTTAGAAAATGCATTTTTCCTTGAAAACTTCAGGATGATTAATGCTTCGTTAGTGCTTTTTAGTGCTTAAAAAAGTTTCGTTAGTGCTTCTTTTGTTTTCGAGATTATTCAATTTTATTTTATTTCAAGGTCAGCCCACAAAGTGTTTAGGATTGGGTCAAATATAGCGTCATTCTTTAGTGCTTTAAAAAGTTTCGTTACTGCTTTTTGGTTTACGGGATACTCAAGATTTTAAATTCAAGGTCAGCCCCCAAAGTATTAAGGATCGGGTCAAATTTAGTGTCATTCTTTAGTGCTTCGTTAGTACTTTTTAGTGTTTCAAAAAGTTTCGTTATTGCTTTTATGGTTTACGAGATACTCAAGATTTTATATTCAAGGTCAACTCCCAAAGTGTTTAGGATCGGGTCAAATTTAGTGTCATTCTTTAGTGCTTTTTAATGCTTCAAAGAGTTTCGTTAGTGCTTCTTATGTTTTCGATGTATTCAGTTTTATTTTACTTCAAGGCCTCCAAAGTGTTTAGGATTGAATCAAATTTGTCGCCATTCTTTAGTGTTTCGCTAGTGCTTTTTAGTGCTTCAAGAAGTTAGTGCTTGTTTGGTTTAAGAGATATTCAAGATTCTAAATTCAAGGTCAGCCTTCAAAGTGTTAACGATCGGGTCAAATTTAGTCATTCTTCAGTGCCTCGTTAGTGCTTCAAAAAGTTTCGTTAGTGCTTTTATACTTTACGAGATATTCAAGATTTTATATTCAAGGCTAGCCCCCAAATTGTTTAGGATCGGGTCAAATTTAGTGTTATTCTTTAGTGCTTCGTTTGTACTTTTTAGTGCTTCAAGAAGTTTCGTTAGTGCTTCTTTTGTTTTCGAGATATTCAATTTTATTTTATTTCAAGGTTAGCCCCCAAAGTGTTTAGGATTGCGTCAAATTTGGCGTCATTCTTTAGTGCTTTTTAGTGTTTCAAGAAATTTCGTTAGTGCTTTTTTGGGTTACGAGATATTCAAGATTTAGATACACATTAAATATTTGCATGTAGAACCTGCACCAATATTATAATAGGCATTCGTCATTGTGCAGGAATTTAAAATCTTGAATGTCTCGACAACAAAAGAAGCACTAACGAAACTCTTTGGAGCACTAAAAAGCACTAACGAACCACTAAAGAATGACACTAAATTTGACCCGATCCTAAACACTTTGGGGGCTGACCTTGAATATAAAATCTTGAATATCTCGTAAACTATAAAAGCAGTAACAAAACCCTTTGATGCACTAAAAAGCACTAACGAAGCACTAAAGAATGACACTAAATTTGACCCAATCCTTAACACTTTAGGGGCTGACCTTGAATTTAAAATCTTCAATCTCGTAAACCAAAAAAGCACTAACGAAACTCTTGAAGCACTAACGAAGCACTAAAGAATGATGCCAAATTTGACCCAATCCTAAACACTTTGGGAGCTGACCTTGAAATAAAATGCAATTGAATATCTCGAAAACAAAAGAAGCACTAACGAAACTTTTTCAATCACTAAAAAGCACTAACAAAGCACTAACCTTCCTGAAATTTTCAAGGAAAAAAACACACTTTGGGAGCTAACATCACGGACCTACCACTTCCTCCAGTGTTCGGTTTGTCAATATGTAAACCAAGCCTGATTCTATATTCCTGTTGAATCTCCCTTTTTTTTTAACTCAACTTTCTGCTTTTCCTCAATAGATCGGGTTTGCCGTTTGTTAATAATAATTTTATACGAAACGTGAACGAAATTTTCAAAAAAACTGATATAGACGTGAAGAGGCGATATACCAAATACAAAATTGATTTCGTTAATAGCTTTTTGGAATTAATTTTCAATGTCAGTCATTTCCTTTGTAGGAGCCCTACAAATGTCGCACCTTACAGAGGAAGTTTCGGTTAAGGCATTATATATTTTTCCATCGAGTATCGTTAACTGCAAGAAGTGATTTATTTGTATGACTTTGTTACATGCTATCTCTGTTTTTGTTTCTTTTCTTTTCTTTAAAATAAATTTCTTCTGCTTTAGACACGCGTGAGTTTTCTTTTTTAAATTGAAATCTGACCGGACATCAATATCTAAAAAATATATAGAAATTCAATAATATACAAAAGGAATCAGAGTTAAACTAATACGTTATAAAAATAAAAATGAAGCCAAAAATACCTGTTACTAGAAGGACGATTTTTCAAATAACGGCAGAAGATCTTGAATCAGATGTGGCCAGTACTGTCGTCGAAACCTCATTTCTCCTAGAAGATTAAGTTTTTCCTAGTTCCTTCCGGAATGACTTGGATGACGTCTTGTTGGAGCTTTATCACCCTTTTGGCTGTATGATCAAGCAATGCTTGCAATGCAATTCAACCTCAGGCGAAGATTCGGTAATTCTAATTTAATTTGGCTCTGGATAACAGCATTTTTTCTTTTAATACGTTATGATACTCGGAAAAATGTTTGCACTAATTTTAGTATTTACAGCATTTTTATTAACAGGTATTAGTGTATAGCTTATTTTTCTTAATTATTTGATGTCTAAATACCGTTAGAAAAGACTAGTCTTTCTTTCTATGTTGGGGTTTGGAACCTTCGGCAAAATGCTCTAAAACAGAGATTTATCCACAACACCGAAACATAATTTTTGCACACGACGCGCGTTTCACTAACCATGTTAGCATCATCGGGAGATGATTAAAACATCAGTTTTAATCATCTCCTGATGATGGTTAGCGAAACGCGCGTCGAGTGCAAAAATTCTGTTTCGGTATTTTGGATAAAACTCTATTTTACTAGGCTTTCTTTGCAATCTCAGCCATTCTTCGTTTTCTGACCGCTTACTACTTTTATTAAAATTTTTCATATGCCTCTGAATCACCAGGGCCATGAGGACGACGCCCACAAGGGCCCTGGAGGCGTTGCCTCCGTCGGTGGATAGGGTGAGGCACGAGGCGGCTAGAGCGGCTAGAGCGGCCTTGAGATAGGCTGATGTGGAGATTTGGAGGAACAATAGCTCCTGTCATGGCCATTGTGGTCTATTGCGAGGCTTGTCTGGGGACCTAGCCATCCGGGGTATGCCAGGTGACGCAATGGTCCCTGAGATAGGCTTCCACGACGCCGATGGGCTAAATTTCCTCTTCCGTACGAAGGAGAATTGGATGGAGGGAAGGACGGAATGCTGGGATGGGCTAGTCTGATTCACAGATGGGTCCAGAATGGAAGCACTGTCCGGAACTGGTTCGTACTGTGAGGCCCTGGGGCGGAAATTATCCGCCCCATTGGGCGAGCACACTACGGTTTTCCAAGTAGAAATTTTTGCGATCCTGATGGGCGTCTGGGAGTCGCTAAGGCTCAATGTCGTTGACGAGA
>MU190676.1:28291-40958 GCA_016904865.1 Pissodes strobi | reverse complement strand
TATAATTGACTTATTTTTCCCAGTAGGCAAGTGGTTCCAAAACCGTTGTGGGAGAAGTTAACACAGATACAGAATGTGACACAAAAATTAATCAAAACCCGTTATCCAAAGGATTAGAGTTAAAAAATAATGGATATTGCAACCCTTTTTAAAGCACCCTGTATATTTGAAAATTAAAATCTTTAACAAAAAACAACTAAATCATTGTATAGCCAATAACATTCTCCGCCCACAGTGAAAAGCAGGTTCCTCTACATGCTTCCATGCAAAAAATACAGGGCTCCAATGAAATTAAAAAAAATCAGTATCCCTATTAATTTTTGATTAGTTTATATTAGGAGATATTTCGACAATTTAACAGTGATTCTCTGGCGTAATTCTTCTAGACCATACAGTTTAGTTGCAAACGACCGTTCCTTCCAAATAAGCGAAATTTGAAGAACGCCGTGGCCATTCAGTTACTCATAAAAGTCCAGCAGCCAGGAAATGTATCAACAAGGATTTATCACACAGGTAAATGAAAATGAACAAGGGCTCCATTCTTGAAAATTCGGATCATATTATTCTTCATCGTAAGCCGCTGATACATTGGGACGAAGGCATTGCTGGGGATTCGCCCTCATTGATTCGCAGGTGTGAACGGTCACTTCCAGCAATTTTATGAGGGTGCGAATGGCCGCGAAGGGTCAGCAGTGCGAACGAACGTTTCCCGTTCAAAAGAAAATGCCTTGCCGCGAATGCAGAAATGTTGTAGTGTGAACGCGTATAAAAAAGAATATCAGGAGAACCTATTGTATGTTATGGACCATCAGGATGAGAATAGGGTGCATAGTGGTGTTCACAGCTACGACAATCGGCATAAACATAACTTGGTGCCTGCATATTGCAAACTGGGCAGGTGTTAGGATGGCCCGGGATGCATAAAGCCATTTATCCGTACAGCACAACACAGCGTTGCGCTCGAATGCACTTGACAATGTCTTTGCGATACGCGTTTTCAGACAAGACATTTCCAAGTGCAGTTCAACGCGTCGCGGTATTAGCCGAATAAAATTCCGCCAATTTTTCGGCCCTGTTTATTTTCTAATAATGCATTACAGGCAAATCTTGAAATTACATTAGTTGACTGACGATAGTTCCGCAGAGAGAAAAGCACTGAAAGAAGTGTTTCCTTCAGCAGATTTACTACTCTGCACTTTGGCATGGTTGTAGCATAGTAATTATAAGGCGCAAAAAGAGGACAGACGTTTAATAATGCAAATGTTCAGAGAGGGTCTGTATTCAAATACACCGGAAGATGCTGAGGAGAATTTTGAAAATCTTATCTCTAGTGAGAAAGTTTCTGAAAACAATTTACTGCGTGATCACGTCAATAAACTGTGAGAAAAGCAGTTGTGCATTAGTAGATTTTATTGTTAATACCTTTGAATGTTACTACCACTGATCTATACTCAGTGGTTACTACAAACGACGTTTATTAGAGTTTGTTAACTCTAGGCCCCAAATCGATTATAAATGCTTTTGCTCAAGATCAAAAAAAAAATAAAAAATTACTGAATATTTAAAATATTCGAAAATACATATCGTATAGCATCAGAAAATTATAAATCACTTTTGTAAACCGTTAACACGGCAATTGGATTTTGCGACTGCCCAAATGGTGCAAGTGGATCATTTTGTAAACATTTGTGTGCTCTACAACTACAATACGGATTTTTATTTTAAAATTCACCACTTCTAACACATGAAGATAAAGTTGGGCTGGCTCGCATTGCCCTCGGAAAAGAAGTTTCCGCTGAATTTTCCAAAGCATGGACTTTGACGGAACTTACCATGCTGAAATTTGTCATTCCGATATTGATTTAATTCCGGCAACGGCATTCCCCACCCACAAGGTGATCTTAACATGGTGGACTTACAAGAAAATTATAAAGATGCTTTAGAAACGTTTCGCAAAGAATTTACAAGGATTAGTAAAATCTTCGAAGAAAATAGTACTCCGGAAGCTACCACAGTTTTAATTAAATTGAATGCTGTTCTATGTAAAATTCAGACCCCGACATTACATTTTGCAGCTGAAAAATATTCTCGTTCTAAAAAGATTAAGGTTCAGCCTACATCTATAGCCAGGCGAAAGAGTAGAAGTTTATCAAGGGGTAGTAACAGATTTCAGGCAGGTCGTCCCTCAGAAGCCGCGCGAAAAATAAGATCACGAAAAAGGAAACATGATTTATCCGATAATATCAGTCGTAACCTACCAAACGCCAAATTCATTAACTCTCATCAGTCTTCATGTAATTAGTAGAAAACGGTTAATTTTACTTTTCAAGAATGTAACATGCTTTTCATTTCAGGTTTTGACTGAAATCAAGTAGTATGGGGACAGCTTATGTTTTATACCTATTAAGATACATTTCCATTTCACGTGAAATTAAAGTTTAACATATTTATAATGACATATTTGTCAGATGTATTTTTATTCTTTGTATAAATCGTTTCATTTTATTCTGTATTCACATATTATCAATAAATTCAAGCAGTGCCATTTGATTATTGTGATTATTTTAAGAGATCTGTATCCAGTTTAAAAATGCGGATAAGCTGAATTACATATTACAGGGTGTCACATTTTGCTTGAAATAAATAAACATTAGCAATTTTTATTGAAAAAAGAAAAAAATTCTAAAAACCTTATTCTTGACAAACACATTATTCTTCTGGAAATTGGAGTGACGATAAACATCGTCAGACCCAACATTTTTCTCCAGGTATCGCCTTCCAACATATTATTATGTCGCGTGGCGTCGCGTACCGCGTGTTGTACCGCACGTGGGTTTGTCGCAGTTTAGAGCATTTTTGATTTGCCCTTCTCCATACAAACATACACCGATGACTAGAAGCAGTGGTTGTACCCAAAGACATAAAATAACAATAGACGGAGTAGGTTATTCATAAATTGCCAAATGTTTGCATGCCAACATTAGAATTATTAACGTGAAGAGGGGATAAAATAAAGAATGAAAAGTAATGAAGATGGCGGCCGAAGCGCGCCAAACATTTCATTTATGTACGCCCACAACGACGCGCCTGCGCCATGTCTCTCGCGGCAGCGCACTATAGGCGTAACATGGAAATAAGCCTGCTGTCAAGCAGAAAATAATAAGCTATCACAAAAATGAAAGTGACTACACAAAAGAATTATTTATTAATATTGAAATATGCACATAACTAAAAAAAAAAATTTTAAGTAACAGTTCAGGAAAAACCAATTTACGTTTAATTCATAATTGATTAGAGGATTAATAGAATAGAATGGAATATTTATTAATCATTTAGGTCTTGTATGATTCCAAAATACTTTATTTTAATTTTTATTAAAGAAATCTATATTTGTTTTATTTCTATTCATTTGCCAATTTTGATATTCGACATAATGGAGTATTTACACCGCAGTTAGTCCTATGATATGTAATGAATGTGTGCGAAACTCTAAGAGACCTTTGTGGAACATGGAGTCAGTCCCACCAGCTGCAATAATTCCAGAGAATCGATCATATTATTAACTATATGAAATAGAGTAAATAAATCAAAATATTGACGTCTAGAATCCACAGAGCGAAGATTTAAAAGTTACATAATATCATCATAGTTATATCAAAGTATATGTAAACTAGTAAGTTCCCTCAGCGGTAAATCCTTTGATGTAATTCAGCCACATTCTTTTATATCAAGTGACAACTGGAGATCACCGATGCGCTGGGTAAGTGTCCGATTGATTCGCGTGGCTTTCTCTAGTCAGAGATGTATTCAGGAGATTGTATGGACTAGTACCGAAAGACCTACTGAATGCCGGCCGGGTGAAAAATCAAGTGAAACTGAGCAAAGTTGTAAAAATATTTTCATAGAAGGAAATTGCAAAAAAATTGCTATACGGGGTGTCATTTTTAGGTGATACCACTGATGCTATCTCTGAATCTAACAAGAATTTAACAACATTGCAAATCGATCTTGAAAAGGCATCAATAATGGCAACTTTCTATTTTATCAACTTTGTAGCTTTGACCGTTTCAAAGATAGCAATAATAGTGGATTACCTAAAATATATTTAAAAATATATAATAATATAATACTTCGGAATCTCATTTTTACTACACTTCTTTGGTTTCATGAAAGTGATTTTTCAACGCCACGTTATGACATGGTTTATGTTTTCGTCTCGCGTTACAGCATTTTTGTATCGTTGATTGGACGACTAACCAAAACTAACCAAATCTACCAAAATTGATTGCATCATATCGGCACTGGCACCGGTTCAAATGACTACAATAAGCTGAGACTAAAGGCGCGTTTTCACGGGTCGATCTCAGTTGAACGATTTGGGTCGTTCGACTATAATTCGACCTGTGTTGAAAGCGAAAATGTTTACACGGTAGGCGATGCATGTTGAATAATTGCAGTAGAAAATGGCGTTACGTAAAATTTATTGATGTAGATGTGCAATTAATTTGTTGTTCAATTAGGGATGAAATAAGTACTAAATTAAAGAAGAGAAAAAACAAAGGTGTTGGACCAGACCATGGATTCTAAGACGAAATAACCATGGCGTATCACAAATTCTGCTTCGAGAATTGGTTGTGGAAGATCCAGAGGCTTATAGGAATCATCTAAGAATGGATAATGCACATTTTGAAGAACTTTTAGAAAAAACTATTGGAAAAACTCGATGAAACGATACAAATCTGCACGACGAGAAGTTTACACATTCCATTTCAGTCGTTCGACATTGATTCGGCGGCAATCGCCGACCAAAAGTAGACAGTCTTTCTACTTCCGTCGAATCGACTCACTCCGCCGAATGGCCAAGCCGAAAGGTGGTTTACATATTCAATTTTCTTTCGATTCAATAATCGACCCAAATCGCTCAACTCAGATCGACCCGTGAAAACGCGCCTTAAGTGAAACTAACCAAAACTTGATTCGACGATTAACCAAAACTAACAAAATCTATAAAAATTGATTATAACGTATCGTAACGGGTTCAGATTACTAAAATAAGTTGATACTAACTGAAACTAACCGAAAGTTAATTGGAGGACTAACCCAAACTAACCAAATCTATTAAAATTGATTATAACGTATCGGAACAGATTCAAATATTTAAAATAAGTTGAGACTAAATGAAACTAACCGAAAGTTGTTGACGAATAACCCAAACTAACCAAATCTATTAAAATTGATTTTAATGTATTCTGAAAAGCTTGAAATGACTAAAATAAGTTGAGAATAAGTGTAGCTAACCGAGAGTTGATTGAACTACTAACCCAAACTAACCAAATCTATCAAAATTGATTATAACGCATCGGATGTCTAAAAGAATTTAAGACTAAGTGAAACTAACCGAAAGTTTATTGGAAAACTAACTTAAACTAAGAAAATCTATTAAAATTGATTATAATGTTTCGGAACCGCTTTAAATGACTAAAATAAGTTAAGAATAAGTGAACTAACGGAAAGTTGGTTCGACCACTAACCCAAACTAACCAAATCTATTAAAACTAATTATAACGTGTTGGAACCGGTTCAAATGACTAAGGTATAAGTTAAAACTAAGTGAAACTAACCGAAACTTGATTCGACGATTAACGAAAACTAACCAAATCTATTAAAATTTATTAAAACGTATGGTAACCGGTCCAAATGACTAAAATAAGTTGAGACTAAGTGAAACTAACAGAAATTTGAATCGACAACAAACCCTAACTAACCAAATCTATTAAAATTCATTATGAAATGAAATGTTTATTTAATCCCTCAGACACAATTACATGTATAGATTAAGTCAAAACATGCAGTGACTGTTCAGTCACTACTACAAAGCATACCTAGACACGAAAGAAAAAAAAACACCAGTAAACATAATATTCTTCCAAACTCTAAAACGACCGAGCCACTAACTAGTCGTGAATACTATTTCTAAAGGAATTTTCATTAGTAATATTTTTAAATCTGTTTGGAAGTTTATTATATAATTTGATATTATTTTCCACTAACTTAAAAGAATGTATTGGATATACGAGATTCTGGCAACCACGAATATCATAGTCATGAAAAAACGAGTTTTGTTGAAATTTTCTTATATTTTTTCTCACAAAGAGGAGGACTTCAAATATATATAATGAAGGTAGTGGCAGAATCCCGTACCTCCGAAAAAGGGGCACGAGGCCAGTCTCCTCTCCCCAGAGAATTGCTCGCTTTTGAATTTTAAATGTTCGTTCCAGAAAGGAAGAACCACCCCAAAAAATTAATCCGTACTTTAGACGGCTATAAAATTGAGCATAATAATAAGAGAGCAAAACTTTTTTGGAACTTATTTGCCTTAGTCTAAACAAAGCATAGGATGTTATGGCCAGTTTTTTACATAGTTCATCAATATGAACACCCCAGCTAAGCCCATCATCGAGGTGAACACCCAAAAATTTAACGGAACTGACTTGTTGTATTGATTTACTATTAATCCTTAACAGATATGATTCTGTAGTGGACCTAGACCGGAATGCAAAACTCGCGAAGTTTGTTTTTGAAATATTCAAACACAGCTTATTCGCATTAAACCATTTATGTAACTTGTCCAGCATACCCTGAGCCACCTTAAGCGTGCCTTCCAATGAATTATCTGCAACCAAGTAACTAGTATCGTCTGCAAACATGGTTATGTTATCGCCGTCACAGATGTCTGAAAAGTCATTCACAAACAAAAGAAACAATAGGGGACCCAAAATGGACCCCTGAGGTACCCCGCAAGTAACGTTCAGCTTACTTGATCTTGTGCCATCAATATCTACAAACTGCTGACGGAGAGAAAGATACGATCTCAACCAATCGTGAATTTCACCCCTCAAACCACTGTTAAAAAGTTTACTTAGCAGTATAGCATGATCCACCAGATCAAAGGCCTTGGAGAGATCCATAAACAGGCCAATGCACTTGTTTTTATTATTTATATGTTCATATATATTATTTAAGAAAAAGCTAACAGCAGAATATGTAGAGTAGCCGCGCCGAAAACCATGCTGCGAAGGCTTCAGTATATTAAATCTTTCAAGAAAAGATATAATTTGATTATATACAACACGCTCTAGGATCTTCGACAATGTTGGCAAGACAGCTATCGGTCTGTAATTCTGAACATCCCGTAGATCCGCCCTTTTGTATAGAGGAACGACCTTGGCAACCTTCAGAGAGACGGGAAAAATCCCATTGGCCAGAGAGTTATTGATTAAAAATGTCAATGGTTACAATAAAAAATTAGCAGACTTTTTGAAAACTATAGAAGGTATATTATTAATTCCTGCAGAATTAGATTTTTTTATGTTTCCAATTATTTCTCCAATTTCATATTCATTTACAAGTCGAAGCATCATGGTATTAGGAGTTCGGTTCTTGATTTGGGGCCCGTCAACGACTGCGGAGTTCCCCAAAAGACTCACAGGAAGTTTAACAAAGTATTGATTAAAACAAGTGGCGATATCACTTTTGTCTGTCAATATGACGTCATTGTCACCTCGTACTTCACAGATCCCCCTTCTTTCCTTCTTACTATTCTTAATATCATTATTTATAATTTTCCAAGCTGCTTTAGATTTATTATCAGATTGAAAAAAACTCATCATTATGCATTTTGTTTGGCTTTTTTAGAACATTTCTGTAAATTTTTTTATACGATCTATAATAAGCATCGTCAAGATCAAACTTGCTCTCCATTTTTTTTCTAAACAGAACCTTGAGAGTTTGGGATGCCTTCCTTATACCTGCCGTTATCCATGGTTTCAGTCCATGATCACTCTGTCGCTTCTTATCAATTTTTTGTAACGGAAAACATATACTGAAATACTGCAAATAATTAGAAAACTCACTGAAACCCTGATCCACACCCTCAGCCTGAAATACATCCTGCCAGGTCTCCCCGCTCAAATATGCTCTGAATTGACCAATATTCCTGTCAGTGAAAAATCTTTTTTTAATCGCATTATTCATATTGGTTTCAAAAGGAATCTCTATAGTTTGAACCGAGTGATCCGACAGACATCCCTCCCAAACAGAACATTGCACATCACCCAACTCACGACTGTTGCCACATACATAGTCTATCAATGTCGCTGAGTTAGGCGTGACACGCGTTGGCTCTAATACAACATTAGACAAACCATGCGAAAGAAGAATAACTTTTAATTCGTGCACAATATTCGAAGGCTCTAAATAGTCAATATTAAAGTCACTACAAAGAATAACTTGGCCCTTCACAAATGAGCACACATCAGAAAGAAAATTGTTTAATTTGTTGATTTCTTGTAGCTAAGACTAACAGCACACACCTCAAAAATACTATCATAACTATACTGATCTATCCTGTATACACTCCTGATTGATATATTGAGCGCATTTTTATATAAAATCATGACACCCCTCCCCTAGTAAATTTCCTGCAATGGAAACTAATCAGTTTTAATAGGTTTGGTTAGCTTGGGTTAGTTGTTGATTCACCTTTCGGTTTTTTCACTTATTCTCAACTTATTTTAGTTATTTAAAGCGGTTCCGATACGTTATAATAAATCCTAATAGATTTGGTTAGTTTGGGCTAGTCGTCCAATCAACTTTCGATTAGCTTCACATAGTTTCAACTTATTTTAGTCATTTGAACCAGTTCCGATACGTTATAATCTATTTTAATAGGTTTGGTTCGTTTGGGTTAGTCGTTGATTCATCATTTGGTTAGTTTCACTTATTCTCAACATATTTTAGTCATTTAAAGCGGTTCCGATACGTTATAATAAATTTCAATAGATTTGGTTAGTTTGGGTTAGTTTGGGGGCGACTACAAGCAACTTTCGACTAGCTTCACTTAGTTTCAACTTATTTTAGTCATTTGAACCTGTTCCCATACGTTATAATCAATTTTAATAGATTTGATTACTTTGGATTAGTCGTCGATTCAACTCTCGGTTAGTTTCACTTAGTCTTAACTTATTTTATTCATTTGAACCAGTTCCGATACGTAACAATCAATTTTAATAGATTTGGCTAGTTTAAGTTAGTCGTCTATTCAACTTTCGGTTTGTTTCACTTAGTCTCAACTTATTTTAATTATTTGAACCGGTTCCGTTACGTTATATTCAATTTTAATAGATTTGGTTAGTTTGGGTTAGTAGTCCAATCAACTTTCGGTCAGCTTTACTTATTCTCAACTTATTTTAGCCATTAGAAGCAGTTCCGATACGTTATAATCAATTTTAATTGATTTGGTTAGTTTGGGTTAGTCGTCGATTGAACTTTCGGTTAGTTTCACATAGTCTCAACTTATTTTAATTATTTGAATCGGTTCCGTTACGTTATATTCAATTTTAATAGATTTGGTTAGTTTGGGTTAGTAGTCCAATCAACTTTCGGTTAGCTTCACTTATTCTCAACTTATTTTAGACATTTGAAGCAGTTCCGATACGTTATAATCAATTTTAATAGATTTGGTTAGTTTGGGTTAGTGTTCAATTAACTTTCGGTTAGTTACACTTATTCTCAACTTATTTTAGCCATTTGAAATGGTTACAATACCGATGCCATTATCAATTCTAATAGATGTGGTTAGTTTGGGTTAGTCGTCGATTCAACTTTCGCTTACTTTCACTTATTCTCAACTTATTTTATTCATTGAAAGCGGTTGCGATACGTTATAATCAATTTCAATAGATTTGGTTAGTTTGGGTTAATCGTCAATTCAACTTTTGATTAGTTTCACTTTGTTTCAACTTATTTTAATCTTTTGAATCGGTTCTGATACGTTATAATCAATGGATTTGGTTAATTTGGGTTAGTCATCCAAACAACTTTCGTCTAGTTTCATTTAGTCTCAATTTATTTTAGTTATTTGAACCGGTTCCGATACCTTATAATCAATTTTAATAAATTTAGTTAGTTTGGATTAGTCGTCGAATCAACTTTGGGTTAGTTTCACAGTGCCAAAATATATTTAATATTTAAAAAGCATTCCATTATCGTTATATAATATGTACTTATAAAAAAAAATCGGACACCTAGGCGATTTTTCCGGTCTTGTCGCTTCCTTCACCTAATTTTTTTAACATATATGTTCACTAATCCGACTATAGATTTTTCCTATTTGCCTTTGTATTTTTCATTGCTTCATATATATTTCCACCGAAGTCCGAATAAAATATTAAAATACAAATAAAGTTAAGGATTTTCACAAATCCGACTCCGTTCTGAACATTCTGCCTACACACGAACGACTGATTAAACTAAAACGCTCCACATGCTGCCAACAATCTGCGGATTTTCGGCGGCTGGCAGAAAATATTTGGGGGAGTGGAGCTACTAGTTTAGATATACTTTGGTTATATTACATGTTATACCCAATCTATATGCAATAAATCTGAGAATTTGTATTGCACTCTTTCAACAGAATTTTTACTGGTAGAATAGTATCGACACCATACTGGAACTACATATTCCACTACAGATTTAACAATAGCACAAAATTAATCTTCAATCAAGCAAAACATTTATTTCAAAATTTCTTTACATACATATCACATCTAAGCACTATAGAACATGTCAATTATTCAGTGTGTCGCAGGTTTAATCCCCACGCTGTTTCTGCAGCGTGTCGTGGGCCCGCGTGTCACAACACCCATCTGGAGGGGGGCAGGATGTAAGCCTTATTATTCGCACTAAGATTTGTGATGCTACTTTTTTACTTGAATTTTACCTGTGATCATTCCCTCCAAAATCACTGCCAGTGTGTATTAACAAATTGTTACTATTATATTTGATTTGATTATGTTTACAGGATATTATTTGCTTTGTTTTGTTATGCAGGGAAAAGTCTCAAAAAAAACCCTACTTCTCGTTTTAATATGGGTAGGACGTCACATAGAGAACAACGAGTATTATGTACATTATATAAAGTATTTACAATATTTAAACATTTAAAATGTTATGATACATATTTACAAGTTATGTACAATAACATTCATTATAATTGGTTTGATTTGTAGGGTGGAGTACTACAAATCTCCATCCAGTGTTAATGAATTACTAGCATCAGGCATTAAATGTGCGAGTTTTACGATAAAGGCTGCGGCAGCATGGATGCTTCCGTGGCGGTGCGAGGTGTTTGTGTATGTGCGTTTGTGTATCATTTCATTATCTTCCAGCAAACCCCCCTCCGCGGGGTTTGCAGGTTGATGAGCATGCTAGATTCACTAAATCATTTTGGGTTTTAAAAGCTGTTTGGGCATCTTCAAGGACTTATTTGTGTCTTGTATTGTGTTTGTATTATGTATGTATGTTCGAGTATGGATCCTACTGTTAGGGAGGCCTTAACTCCTTGAAGAAGAGTGATGTGCTTCTGTAGATCGTCCCGTGTGGTGTTTGATGTTATTGGTGATCCCGCACTCCGGATTCGAAAAACCTGCATGCGAGGTGGCCTATATATTCGTCAATATATTGTATGCCCGCCCACGTATGCAGGTCGTCGACCCGAACTCTGTCGCGTAGTGATACAGAGAAGGCAGCACGAAGATAGTGATTCTGAATGGTTTGTACATGTGTTTCTGTGTTTTTGCCACGGAACACCAAACTGGGGCTCCGTATAAAAGTGTGGGCCTAATAATTGTTTTATAAATAATAAGTTTATTTCGAGGACTTAAGTAGGATCTAGGTGAGATAAGCGTGTTTAGGCTCTTTTTAATGGCCATGTTTTTTGATTTAATTGCTATAATATGTTTATTAAAGTCAAGTCTTGTGTCAAATGTTATACCTAAGTATTTAACTGCCCTTTTTGGGTGTATCTGTTGGTAGTATGGAATGAGTATGTCAAGGTGATTTGTTATGTTTTGTTTTGCCACTTCTGCTTGAGGAGATGCGGAATAGATTGCAGTATCATCTGCATATAGGGCAATGCGGGTATTTGGATGTGACGGAAAATCAGCTATAAATTGATTGAATAATTGCGGCTATAATACTGTTCCCTGTGGTACCCCGGCAAGAATGTGTCCGAGTGCAGACGTTTGCTTCCCGACCCGCGTTATGAAGGTGCGCCCGGCAAGGTATGACTCGACCAGGGCGGCCAGGTGTAGGGGTAGTCCATACTTTACGTAGAGCTTGTACAGTAACCCGTCGTGCTAGACCTTGTCGAACGCCTTCTCTATGTCGAGGAACAACATCGCGGTGGTTTGTCTCTGGTTGAAACTATCGTATATGTCAGTTGCGATCTTCGCGGCCAGCATGGTGGTACAATGCCCTCCGCGAAAACCGAACTGTTCCTGCGGGATAATGCGCAGTTTTTTCACCGCGCTGTTAATCCTCGACAAGAGGAGTTTCTCAGCGACCTTCCCGAGCGTGTCGAGAAGCGAGATCGGCCGGTATGACGCCGGTTGTCTCAAGTCCTTGCCGGGTTTAGGGAACAGAATTATGCACGCTTTCTTCCAGGATGATAGGAAGTGTTCCAGTCGTATTATCGCATTAATTATATGCATATAAAGGATAAGGGTTTTATTAGAAATATTTTTAATAAATGTTAGTCTTGCAACATAGGGGAAATAGGCTGTAAAGACTCAATCTGGGGGTGCCATATCGTGTTCACTTAAGTTTA
>MU190676.1:17532-28281 GCA_016904865.1 Pissodes strobi | reverse complement strand
GTATTATGATAATATTTAATAATGACAATATTCTGTAGATATACAGGGTATATACTTATACCATTACAAGGCCCAAAATGACATACTCGGCTAACATGACATAGATCGCCTATTTCCGTATTAATTCGTGTTAGTAACTAGCACATTTAAACTGCGGTCTGCATTTTGCATTATAATTGCAAATTGTGATGTGAAATTATGAAAAGTAAGTTTATCTACTATCTATTAGCACGTTTCAGTCTAAAAACTACCTTAACCGAAGTTTAAAATTTATTGTTTTAAAAAAACATGGCGTCTCGTGTAAAATGATATACCTTTAGTCACGGCAAAATGGCATAGTATGTAATTTTGCCCTTATTTATCATATTTATTATTTATCTGATTGATTTATTTTTCTAACTTACTTTACGCAAATTTATTTATTAAATTGTGGTCTGATAAAAAAAAATTATATACAGATGGTCGGAAAATATAAAAGAAAAACCAATAGACAAAGCTGGAGTGAAGAATCGATGAGCCAAGCTATTCGGGCAGTAGAGAACAACGAAATGGGCTGGTAAGGGCAGCTACTCAATTTGGCGTACCACAAGCAACCTTACGAAGGCGATGCAAACATGGTACAAACAAGTTTGTTCGGGGATCAACTAAAGGTCTAAGAAGATACCAAACAACATTTAGTGCCGATGTTGAAAAGGAACTTGTTGATCATGTCAAACTCTTAGAATCTCGCTTCTTTGGATTGACTGCTACAGATCTCAGAAAGCTTGCCTTCCAAATTGCGGAACGCTATTGTTTGGATCATCGATTTAATAAAGAAACCCGGATGGCAGGCTGGGGTTGGTTAGCTGGTTTTCGAAAACGCCACCTAGATATAAGTTTAAGAAAGCCCGAGGCGACCAGTGCTGCCCGTACCGTGGGTTTTAATAAGCCGCGAGTGAAATCCTATTTTGAAATTTACACCAAGACTATTTCTGATAATAACATTAATTTTACAAGAATATATAACGCTGATGAAACTGCATTGTCAACAGTGCGAAAACTCGCGAAAATATTCGCTACCACAGGTAAAAAGCAGGTGGACGCAATCACAAGTGCGGAAAGGGGAGTGCACGTTACAGTGGTGTGTTGTATGGGAACAACTGGCCATTTTGTGCCACCGGCTCTAATCTATTCCCGGAAAAATTTTAACAATGAGCTAATAGATGGAGTTCCCCTTGGGACTTGTGCAAGAGAAGGGTTGGATGACTGGACCGGTGTTCTTAAAGTGGTTGCAGCATTTTTCGCGATATGTTTAACCTACTAAGCAGGATAGGGTTGGTTCTCCTTATTGTAGATGGTCACGCCAGCCACAAGAACTTGGAAGTTCTTGACTTCGCCAAAGCTAACGGTATAGTTCTTGTTTGCCTACCGCCACACTGTACCCATAGGCTACAGCCGCTTGATGTTTAATTTTTCGGTCCGCTGAAAATATTTTACGATCAAGAAATTGCCACGAAGGCGGTCACCCAGTATGAAATTAGTTCACTGTTTGTAGTAGCCTATGGGAAAACGGCTATGGTAAAAACAGCGACATCTGGCTTTGCGAAGAGTGGCATTTTTCCTGTGAATCCAGACATATTTGAAGAACATGAATTCGCGCCAAGTGAAACAACGAATTATCCCATCATCGATGATGCTCAAACAGGAGATGAGATTTCTCTACACAATCAAACGGCAGAATTTCCATATTGCCGTATTCCTTCCACTCCAGAAACGCAAATTTCCACCCGTCCGTCACGTCATAGCCCCACCACTCATAGTCCTGAGGCTGGTCCCTCTTACTATAATCCTGAACATCTTGTTCCTAATTCAGAAACATCTTTCACAAGAGTGAGTGTAGCAGAAATATCACCAATTCTTGTAGAAACTCGCGAAAGAGGAACAAAATGAAAGAAGAACCAGGGAGCGGCTGATATGACGAGCACTCCGTTTCTTGATGAAATTCGAAAGAAAGCTGAAGAAAAATTAGCAAAAGAAAGACGCAAATCAGCCAGAACTGTCAAACAACGGGTAGAATTCAATACTAAAGATGCATATGAAGAGCTTGACCCATTTCATGACGACGATGATGATGACGATGCTTCTTGCCTCTACTGTGCAGATTTGTATTCTAAGTCAAAAAGTAAATAGTCATGGATTAGATGCTTAGCATGCAAGTTATGGGCCCATTGTGAATGTGCGGGCGTTGGGAGAAAAACAAAACAATTTGTTTGTGATATATGTATTTAATAAGTATTTGAAATTTTGTTTTGTATTTGCAAATATACCTTTTTTCCAAATAAATAGGCAATAAAATAATTTAGTTCTGTACCATGTCATTATACACACATACCTGTCTAAAATGACATAGTAAGCTTATTTTCTTAGCAAAATAATAAAATATAAATAACTATTAAAATCGCAGATCCTTATTAAAGTCCATTCAAGATTATTGCGCTGTTACGTCAGAATTTCTGACGTCAAAAGAAAAGATCCGTACGTCTTAGATAGACTCGTACGCTAGCCAAAAGATGTCTCTGTACCTGTTTTTTATTCCGGAGCACGTTCCGTTTTTATCAATTTTACATACTTATGACAATATTGTTTTAAACGTCTGGGCATCTGAATAATACTTTTGACAGTTCATTTAATTTAAAATAATATGCTTTTTATCGTCTAAAATATGTTTAAAAACGATTTTAAATGGCAAAATTGTATAAAAATCCGAAAATTCTGTCTTTTTAGGCCGATAGCCATGGCTTCGGACGAGTTTGTAGTGGATTTTGAAGCGAAAATTCACTTAAAATTCAACCGTCCATTAAAAATAAGCTGTGTTATGGATCCAAATACACTGCGAATAAAATAATTAAAAAATAAAACTTTTGACGGTTCGTTTAATTTAAAATATGCTTTTTTATCGTCTAAAATCCATTTAAACGATTTTAAATGGCAAAATTGTATATAATACCGCCCTAGCGGCTAGAATTAGTTTGCGCATTTCCGTCTCATTTGCCGAGATTTGTCCTCATAACGCCGCGTAAGATGTTTACACATCAAAAATACATTTTTTCTAGAGATATCATTTTGTAGTATTATCAAATAAATAAAAAAAAATATTACTTACATTGTGTACAGCTTTCCAGGGTAAAAGTGGCCTACCAGCATCTTTTTCACGTGTGAAATAATGCACTAATTTTAAAATTAAAGCTTGCTCTTTCCAAGACTCTTTCTCACAGAACCGGTGGGGCATCTCAAAACGATTTTTATTAGCAATTATTAGCGTAAAACACAAACCAATTACCAACAAATCAATAAATGATTGAAATCTGTTATTTTCGTTATGATATTTTGACATTGATGCAAATCGATGTCAAAGATTCTAATTTGATGGACCTATTTAGTACATACGTTCATTGCATAAAGAAATATGGAATGATATGATGTAACATCGTAATAGACTTGAACGGACTTTACATAGAACATAACCAGAGTTCCAGTTTTTCTGCTGCTATTCGGACTGACTTCGTATATACTATACGATTATAAGTTTGCTTTCTTACGTATGGAATGTAATATTTGGGTTCAAATAGTCTAATTTCGACACAAAGCACTGATTAACCATTATTCAGTGTAAAATTCAAAAAGAATCGTTACACGTGCAAATAACACGCAATAAAAATGCCGTAAGGCAAAAATGCGATGAACATGGCGACCAGTTCCTCCTAGACGAGTGGCGGCTACGCGACGTTGTCGGCGTATGCGCTGATTTCGTGAACAATGTGAAGTGGTGAAGTAGTGACATTGGGCCCAGTTTACATAACGTTTCTAGCGGAAAATAGAGTAATTTTTCAGTTTAAAAACAATTGGATTTTTCAAAAAAACTTTTTTCTTTATTTAGACACTTTGAAAAGACGTTTTTGACCATTAAAATATTGCGCAATTGTTTGGTTATCCCACAAAATGGCCCCAAAGTTCGACTATTGAGGTACTGAAATGTAAAAAACAGGAAATTTGTGGTATCTGACGCGCAATATTGCAAAGGTTTCTCCTTTTCTTACGGGGTAACTCGATTCGTGGGCGTAAACAACTAGAACTAACCCAACTTAAAGTAAAAAATAAATATGTTTCACTTCACGTATGGCCCTCCGCTCGCTTCGCTCACTCCGGGGCGCAACCAAACAAAACTAACCTACTAACTCAAGGCATGCCCAATATAAAAAAAATGTCAGTCAAGAATGCAAATATTTCTTTTTTTTTCTTAATTTTGGGCATGCCCTGGGTTACTTTGGGATAGTTTTGTTTGGTTGCGCCCCCGGAGCGAGGGAAGGCCCATGCGTACAACCATTTTTTACAATATGAGCTCCTCAAAAGTCGAACTTTGGGTCTTTCTTGTGAGATAACCAAACAATTGCGCAACATTTTAATACTCAAAACCACCTCTTAAAAGTGTCTAAATAGTTAAACAGAGAAATTACCAAAAATAGGTATAACACCTCGTTTTTTTTTTGTGTTTTCTATTTGATTCAAGTATTATAAATGTTTATATGTTAGTATTATAATCTGCACGGTATACTTTAAAGCGAAAAATGTATATTTTGACATGCTCTATTTTCTAATGAATGTAATTTTTCTGTTACGTTATTAAAAACAAGCTGCCGATTTTCCATGATATAGACATACTCTTAGGTGTCATCGGCAACAGCGTCGCAGGAGCGGTAAGTAATACTAGGGCTTGCGTACTATTTTATAAGAGGGGAAAGAAGAAGGGAAACAATATTGGCGTGTTTATATTTAGTAAACAAATCAGATTACTTTTTTTTATATGTCTTTGGCTGTACCGTAAGGGCAAATGGCTTTACGCGCCTGGGATACCTGCCAATAATTTTCTTTTAATATTCTTCCCCTCAATGTAAAAAACTTCCCAAAAAGTAGATTTAAATACTCTCTGAAAAGCATTCTGTTAAACAATTCATTTTATAGTTGGGAAGAGTTTTTAAACTATAGATTTTAAATCGTGGTCTTTGTTCCTTTTATGTTAATATTTGTAGTAGGTATCTATTGACAATTTTAACTTATCTTTTAGCTAATTGTAAGAATTTTATTATTGTAACCCAAAAACGCACGATTTATATTATTGGCTTTACTGACGTGTGTGAATACTGTTTGTATGTTCATAAATAAATATTTTGTATTTTGTAAAAAAAACGTTTCCAGCGAGCGGGTAGCAATGCAAACGAATGCGAACAATCGACAACGTTCCATTGTGTCAGCGACTTAAAACAGCTTTCTAGTATTTCCCACTTTGCTTTCATTGTCGCGAGCCATGATTAAAGCACATAATTTTTTCTAGAAAATTATGTGCAAAGTCAATGATATTTCTACAGAGTAGAAAATCGTAGTTTAATATGCATTTCTGAAATGCGAAAACGAAATCCCCTAATTTGACTGAATTATTTTTACTACTTCTAAAGATATTAGCTCATACTAAACCTTTTTGGACACTCGGTACATCTGTGAAGGTTAAAGACAGAATAGCATTCTTTAATTGAATATTTTTCATAAAAAAGCACGTTATGAAGAAATGTATATACAATAATAACGCGATAAGCTATTCGATGTTTTCATTATTCCTGATGATATTGATGATTTGCTCTTACTAGCTAAGATTTTTCAAGAAAAAGTTTCTAAACATAGAACATGTAAAAACCGACGATTTGCGGCCAGATCGATGGTTGGTACTTAGAGGTTTAATTTTAGGAATTAATACCAGAAAGTTAAGTCAAGAAAGACTTTATAGAAAATGTAGAAAAAAATGTAAATCGCATAAAAAAATTGTACAAACTGACAAAAAATGCCATAACATAGATTTATACTATACCTGCTGACATGATAGCCTGAAGATTTGCCAGCGCAAATGATACTCCATCTGAACAGGAGCTTGATAATTCAAGAGCTATTTTCTTTACATCAGAACGGCTATGGCAGATGGCTTGAGCGATAATCACATGTATTTGCCTAAAATATATTAGATCAGACACAAAGTATAAAAGCCAACTATTTTTCAAACAAATTTTAAATCGAGATAATTAACTAGAAATAATTATTCAATTTAACAGGTGAAATGAATCTCTAATGCCCGGTTTCTGAAGTCCCATATATCTCGTAAATAAAGTTATCACACCTGTAACGGTATAAGTATATACCCTGCAAATCATCGACAGGATATCGTAACTATTAAATATTATTATAACACCGTTTATAAACTGCACACGATTGCACACGACAGCAATACAGCTGACCTGGTTAGAGGTTATAGGTGGTAATGTAATGTAGCTGCGTATCATCATGAATTAATATCATAGCTATCAAGATTGTAACACTGTTCAATGATATAATCAATACATAGAGTTTGTATACTCAAAGTCTATTATTTGGGTCTCGGACGAACGAACCTGACTCAACTGGTAACTCAAGGGGACGTAATATAGCACCCCTTGGTTGAGTCTTTACACACCTATAAATTGCACATAAGTACATAATCCCAAAATCGGGTTTCTAAATCATTCAATAAAATATAGTATTTTAATTAACAGTATGAGTACAAAAGTTTGGTTAGATAATCCAACAGAAACTAATAAACCATACTATACTATACGCTTGCGTTGATTTTATCGGACATATATCTGCCCATTTTCCTTAAGATATCCTTTAGATAACTTACGGAATAGATAATATAGATAAAATACAAAGGAAACGACAGTGATTCAGTGAATGGATAGCCAGTAGTAGTAGCAGTAAAAGTCTTTTTGTTTTTAAACTATTTCTACTCGTGTTGTTTTACATTACCTTTTCTATAAAATTATTATTAAAAAATAGCAATATTAAATATGATTGCTTCACTAAGATGGAAACTCAAATTTCTTTTAGGATTTAGGGATGAAATAATTTTCTAAAAATTTGCTCTGTATTTTAAAAAACAGTGAAACAAGTCAAGTTTATTTTAATTTTCGGTGTGTAATAGCATTTTTAAATGCTATACCACAGTATAAGACGGTAGTTTTTGTTTTACGTCCATATTCGTTTTTAGTAATTTTTTGTAATATCTGCCAATGTAAGAGGTTGAAACGAACCCCCAAACGTGAATACTTTTTGAAGTGAAAACTTTTTAGGCGCGTTTTGCGTTTTTTTTTTTTTTTTGGGGGGGGGGGGGGTGAATGAGAACGAGCCGTCACGCTCCGATATGTACTCTCACGCTCGGTTATATGTTTCTGTCTACTATTGGTAGAGGGCCGAAATTTTGATAAAACGAAGATCCTGGATGAAAACGGGATCCCGTACTCCCCACCGTTTGGCCAGGGGAGGGGGAGAAGGTAAAACTTAAATAATTAATTTCGGGAGAACGGGAAGAGGTACAGGGTCGAAATTTTTATGGTAGGTGCGCTCCATGGGGGCCACCTTAGACCATACGGGGAGGCCGGGGCTGAAATTTAAGGGGGGATTTTGGGGGAAAACCCGTTTTTGCAACGAAGGCTCGGATTGAAATTCTAACGAACGATGACTCCGCTTGTTGAAATTTTCACTTTTATCATTGTATAAAAAGAAATAGTAGGATATTTCCTGTGCTGAGTTTTCTCCCACAGTTACCATCGAGACACGGACGTCCCCATCTATATTACAAGACGGAAACTAATTTAGGCGAGACATAAGAAGATTGTTGACATAATGGTGAATGAGTTTTCATTGTTATTCAGCGGGTAGATTTGATTGCCAATAGAGGACTCTGACTCCGAACTGAAACTTAATTCGGGGTTGCCAATGTGCCGATTTTTTAGTTGGAGTTGTCGAAGAACGATAAATAATGTTCTTGGGGGTTTCCCGTAGAAATGGGAGTAGGTTAGGTATTTGTTTTTGTTTTCTTTCTCATTCGTTCAGCGCGCCTTGTAGCTTTTCCACGAGTGTGCGTTGCGGTTGTGTTACTGTGTTAGTAATTATTTCATGTGATTTTTCACACTGTTTTTAATTAATTTAGTGCAAAATGTCTGTGTATGTTTACACAAACTTCAAAAACTCAAAGTGGCGTAACCCATCGGTCACTTACCACCGGTTTCCGTCCATAAATCGCGTTGGGGAGGAACATTTTAATAAGTGGGTGATTAATTGCGGTAAGTACATACTTAAATTGGTCATATTGCTTTTTATCCATTAGGTAAATAGGTAGCAACAACAGGCACGCCCCGTGAGTATTTTCACAGGTGGGGCAAAACTTGTGGGCAACTAATAATGTCATCGTAACAAGCAAAATACCTTTTTTAAAACTAAGGAAAACCAAATTTTAATTATATGTTGAATCTAGAGTCTATTAAATCTACACGTGTGGGGTGCGGGCGTAATTAAATGTAAACAGAAACAGAAGTTTATGAAAATACAATGTGTATATTTCAGCATTGTATAAAAAATACAATCATTTCAACCAATTAGTATATGCCTAACCCAAATGTTTTGCAATAGTAGCCATATTTTCACCTAGCGGTTCGAGGGGTCAATCGGTGACGTCGTCCCGCACGTGATATATGAGAACGGCCGTCGACATAATATATTATACGCTGTGTCTAGACTCCCGGTACCGGTATCCGAATAAATCCCGGTAAAATGATGACGTATATATAATGACGTAAAAATGTACCGGTATTTATATCAAGCTATGCTAGCCTCCCGGTACCGATGTCCGCATAAATCCCGGTATGTATTGATGACATAATATTCTGCCGGTGTTTCTATTAATCCCGTTAGATTTTATAAAATAATTAGCATTTAAAGGTCCTTTACAGGCGTAGCTGACTATATCAAAGTCGGCCTCTCCTATTGGTCGATCTGCATGACCCTCCGCTCGCTTCTCTCGCTACGGGGACTCAAGGAAAGGAAACTAACCAGGTGCTAACCCAATCTAACCCAAGACATACCCAAAATCAAGAAAAAAAACTATTTAGAAACATAATCTTAAAAAAAAAAGCAATGGGGTTCGAACCCGTGCCGTCCAGGTGAGACCCAACTATCTACACCTCTACACCACGAGAGCTCTTGCGACAAATTTATTGCATCACGAAGACATATTGTAATATGAGAACAAAATCTACCGGAATTATTGTAAATACCGGTAGACCATTACGTCATCATACCGCCATTATATTTTACCGGGATTTATTCGGATACCGGTACCGGGAGGCTAGACACAGCGTATATTATATTTGCCTCTTTTTATAATAGCACAGGGCGAATGTTTGTTTCTGTCTATTTCAGTGCATTTTTATTGGCATATAAACTTTTGAGGTGAAATACGGCCGTGCTGATTGATGTTATCCTTGTATTCTTATTATATAACAATGATGATACGTACAGGGTGCGCAAAAACTTAGACATTTTCAAAAAATCTTCTTTTAAAACCGATGTAATTGTTCAAAAAAAGTCCAAACAACAAACAATGCATTTTTATTATGTTTTTGGTTAATCTAGTTTTTTAGTTATGCCCCTAGTTTCTACCTACAAAAAAGTTATAAATATTATTTTGTTTTTAAAAAATCTCAACAATCTCTAAGTTTATTGAGACTTTACGCTCTAAATTTTGTTATGCCAAATAAGTCTTTCGCAAAAATAATTTAAAAAATTATAGGTACAGGGTGATCCCTTATAATGTCGCCCCGCCCCCCTTTAACTTTTTAATTTTAAGTGTCCCAAAAAAAAAAAAAAATGTATGGTTATGTCGGTACTCAAAATAGTTATTTTAGTTACAAGTACCTAAAATGGAGTTTTTCAGGACGAATCATTGCTGTTTCCGGATGAGGCGTTAGCCGAGTCCGGAATAGCAGATGAGTCCTAAAAAACTTCAATTAGGTACGTGTGACAAACACTATTTTTTGTCATACGCTCCCAAAATTTAATTTTTATTTATTCGCTTTTTGCAATTCTTCAGAACGCCTAAATTTGCAAATTTACCATAATTTTTGAAATCATAATGTACGACAAAGTTAGCTTAGAATTTGATATCGTAGCAACTATTTGACAATTTTGTCATGTCATTCGAAATTTGACATTTAGACATATTCAGGAATTTTGGAATAGTCCGTAAAAGTTGCCATGACGACTTTTAGAGACTAGGCCTAAAAAGAAGCATTTTACGGACTCAAATGAGTCCGTAAAATAGCAATTTTTGGGAGCGTATGACAAAAATACTATTTTTTTGCGTATAAAAAATATTGGAAAAATGATCAGTATACAGGGAAAAACAAAAAAAATTTTTTTTCAATGGAACACCCCATATATGTATTTATTTTTCGATTCCTCGTAAAATTCTAAGCATATTTTATGTATGATGTTATACCTCTAGAGTTAGCAGTTTCACAGCTATAAACAGTTTAAAATCGGTACATTGGCTACTTTTCACCTTGGTAGCAAGAAGATCATTAGAAATGACAAATTTAAATTGCCATTAAAATTGATATTAAAATTTTCCCTTAAATTCAAAAATGCTAGGAACGCGAATGTATATGGCATTTAAAATGTCAGGTTTAAAACTGACGTATCTAATAATGTATTTTTTTTAATTTCAGTTTTGTTTCCAACTTTTAATGTTATATTTGTTACAACAATATCAAGAAGTATGATAAAATTTGTATTCAGCTCAGCTTCTAAAAATTGCGAAATGACAAATTTAAATTGCCATTAAAATTGTTATTA
>MU190676.1:0-17522 GCA_016904865.1 Pissodes strobi | reverse complement strand
TTTTAATTTCAGTTTTGTTTCCAACTTTTAATGTTATATTTGTTACAACAATATCAAAAAGTATGATAAAATTTGTATTCAGCTCAGCTTCTAAAAAATTGCGAAATGACAAATTTAAATTGCCATTAAAATTGTTATTAAAATTGTCCCCTTAATTCAAAAATGCTAGGAGCACGAATGAATATGGCATTTAAAATGTCAGGTTTAAAACTGACGTATCTAATAATGTATTTTTTTATAACTTCAGTTCTCCTACTTTTAATGTTATATTTGTTACAACAATAATGACTGTTTCGTTTCGTAACTTTATACACATTAAAAAGAATGCTAAAATTTGTATTCAGCTTAGCTTTTAAAAAATTGTGAAATGACAAATTTAAATTGCCACTAAAATTGTTATTAAAATTTTCCCTTAAATTCAAAAATGCTAGGAGCACGAATGTATATGGCATTTAAAAATGTCAGGTTTAAAACTGACGTATCTAATAATGTATTTTTATTTTAATTTCAGTTTTGTTTCCAACTTTTAATGTTATATTTGTTACAACAATATCAAAAAGTATGATAAAATTTGTATTCAGCTCAGCTTCTAAAAAATTGCGAAATGACAAATTTAAATTGCCATTAAAATTGTTATTAAAATTGGCCCCTTAATTCAAAAATGCTAGGAGCACGAATGAATATGGCATTTAAAACGTCAGGTTTAAAACTAACATATCTAATAATGTATTTTTTTTTTAATTTCAGTTTTGCTTCCTACTTTTACTGTTATATCTGTTACAACAATAATGACTGTTTCGTTTCGTAACTTTATACACTTTAAAAAGTATGCTAAAAGTTGTATTCAGCTTAGCTTTTAAAAAATTGCGAAATGACAAATTTAAATTGCCACTAAAATTGGTAAAATGGAAAATATTTATCCATAATGCATTGTCCATTAGTTGAAATTTTCATCCATTAACAAAATTTAATTAAAAAACCTGCTTACTTATATATTTTTACTTAACATATTTATAAATACTTATATAATAATTTGTATTTTATTAATTTGTAACATTTTGGCTATTGTAATTATTGGTAATGTGAAACACACAGTTATTGTACACCGTAGAAGACTGCGGCTTATGAGATTCTTGACTCACAACAATATTTTCAACAGATCTCATGGCTCCAATTATTCCGTGATGATGATCTACATCTATTTGTAGATATGGTTTAATCGATTCGCTATTTCCGTGTCCCGTGATTTTAATTAATTGTTGTTCGGGAACTCCAGCTTTTGCCAAATTTGACACAGACGTTGCTGTAGCAGAATGCAGAATGATTGGTAATTTTAACTTTCTTCGTGTCAATTCCAATTAATGATGCCGCTGATTTGAATTAGGAAAGGATGGTATTGTGTCCAACGGGACAATTTTTGTACCAACCTTTGGAATTTGCGTGTTCCCACTTTGGATTAATGGTTAAAAATAAACGGTTTGTTTTTATTCCGTCACTCCGTTTGCTCAATAATTTTTTAAAAAGTCTTACTGGACACCTGTTTGGATTGATTATGTTTGGTACTAACCATTTACTGTCTGCGAGTTTTTCGATCCTCCTTGGGAAGTTTTAGAAAAAACTGGATCATATTCAAGGCGCCCGGCCCGCCCTGTTGCTTTCCTTCATGATCCGTTTCTTCCACAAAATACTCTAAACATGCTGAAGCTCCTTCTCCACCTCTCCAAGCCAGTTCATAAGCAATAATGAAAAAAAAAAACTTTTTCTGCAATCCCTCTGGAGTGTTTTCATCCCAGAGTTCAAGGTTTTTTTTAATTTTTGCTAATGGTAAAACTGATGCACTTGCCTTCGTTTAGAGGGATCCTTTTGCAACTGTCGACATTTGGCGTTTTTTGCATTCGCAAACTCCACGTGCAAAAAGGGATCAAATTTACGTTTATACTTTTCATAAAAATGTTCTTGTAACTGTTTGGCAGTAGAATTCCATAACACTTTGACGACACTCTCCTTGTAATCCTCTGAATTCTTGTTACGCATATTAAAACCATAATCTTCCAAAATCAGTGCCAACTCCTCCACTGGTATGTTTTCCCTATCGAATTCATAAGACTTCTCATAGCAAAAGTCAGTGAACTGTTTCCAAATAATTGCTTTAGATTTCTTAGTATTTACGGGTGTTAGGTGCTGAATTTCACTACGAATAACTTCGTTACTTTCCTGACCAAAACGAGTCATATTTTTCACGCTCACGCTATGCACTAACACACAAGATTTAGGTTAGGTTTGATTGGGTTGCTACGGCAACGGAATACATACCTATCTAATCAAAATCATTCAAAGCCTTCTATGTTACATTTCAAGGCTCGTGTCAAAGGCACAAACATAAAATTTAAAATAATATTATTTAAAACCAATTTGGTGTGAAATTTTCTTACCGAATACCACACGTGCTTAAATTATTCCAGGAAATTTTTTCTTGGTCACGAATATTTTAAGAAAATTATCCCTCGCCTAATTTTGAAAAGAAAAAATTTCCGGAAATAAATTAAGTACTAGTGGTATTTCACTAGAGTGTTTTTAACAGGTAAAACGTCATAGCAACTGCTCCTTTCCTACTAACAAAACTACTACCTGCCCGTTAATTGAGTGATTTTTTAGCGACAAAACTATGACAGGTCCATCAAAAAGGTGTTTGGTATAACTATTATTGTGAGTTTGACAAACGTCATTAAATAGTACATTTAATTTTGTTAATAAATAAATAAAGCTTCTGTTTGTTAATACTGTGCATTGTCTATTTTTTTCTTGCGAAATAGTCATGACGAATACCACTCGAGAAAAAATTGTGTAGACAAAATTATTGCTCAAGGTTTTATTCAAGTTTGTTGCTTTTCGGCAATTTCGTTCATGAAATTTTTGATACCAAAAATATCATTCGCGAAATGGCCAAGCAACAAATTTTCATATCTTTCGAAAATTTTGCCGACAAAATTTTTTTCTCTTGTGATATATATGAAAATACTATTTAAAAAAAACTAATTTACATTGCGAATATTTTTTTTGCAATTAATTAATAAGTTTGACTTATCACCTAAAGATATCGAGAAAATGAAATTATTATTGATTTTATTTAAATCCCATCTTTCTGAAATGAGAACATATTTTTTTACTCTAAATTTTTTTTCTCCAAGGTAATACCATAAGAAAATGTAAATTTGAAGAAAACGTTTGTTTTTTTTTAAAGTATGGTTCCTATGAGGAACCCAAATTTTCATGGATTTTGGCTTCTATATAGAAATTTTGACAAATACATAACAACTTGCCTTATTCTGCAACTTTTGACTTACTTTGGTAAGTCATAACTCTAAATGTATTTAACGTACAGGCCTGGAAATGTTTCCCAAGATTAAAAAGAAGAAATACTAAAATACCCGTTTTCGCGTTTTTTCAATACGAAATTTCTTTCCTCGGAAAAAAAATTGCAAAAAAATACTAACACATTAAAAATATGCATGAGTAAAAATATTTACCTTTCATATATTCTCTACACCAGTAGTCATATAAAAAAATTGTGGTTGTCATTTTTCCCTTACTTTGACTAACTATTAACCCAGATTAGGTGTATTCTTCCCATAAATTTGGAATTATTTTTTCCAGAAAAAACTACTGCTATACAAAAAGAATTTAATTTGCTTTTTCTCATAGGAACCTTACTTTTAAAAAGTTTCAAACATAACCTTCAAAAACAAGTATTTTTGGGTTATTCGAGAGGAAGTTTAGTTTCCGTTGAAAAAAAAAATGTGTGTACTTAAGACCACACGATAGAAGTGAAAATTTGAACAAGCGGGGTCATCGTTTGTCAGAATTTCGATCCGAGTCTTCGTTGCAGAGATACGGGCGACAAACGGTTTTCCCCCAAAAAATCCCCCCATAAATTAGAGCCCCCCCGTATGGTCTAAGGTGGCCCCCCATGAAAAAACTATAAAAATTTCAACCCCGTACCTCCTCCCGTTCTCCCCAAATTAATTATTTAAGTTTTTCCTTCTCCCCCCTCCCCTGGCCAAACGGGGGGAGGGTACGGAGTCCCGTTTTCGTCCAGGATCTTCTTTTTCCCCGGCTACATCTCCTGAAAATTTCAGCCCTCTACCCCCACGGTTTCCCCCCAAAATCCCCCCTTAAATTACAGCCCCGGTCCCCCCGTATGGTCTAATGTGCCCCCATGGGGCGCACCTACCATAAAAATTTCGACCCCGTACCTCTTCTCGTTCTTCTGAAATTAATTAAGTTTTTCCTTCTGCCCCCCTCCCCTGGCCAAACGGAGGGGGGTACGGTGTCCCGTTTTCGTCCAGGATCTTCTTTTTACCCCGGCTACATCCCCTGAAAATTTTTTTTATTTTATTTTCTTATCCAGCTTTCCTCGTACTCTCCAAGAAAAATCTGGTGTCACTTCGGAAATCCCCAACCCCGAAAACGCCCATATCATAAATGAAAATATTCCCCTTTTTTTCGTTTTTTTTTCTTACCCAGAAAAAATTTGAGGTCATATTGGGAGTCCCCGTTCCCGAAAACTCCCTTATACCGAATTTCAACTCTCCAGGGCATATCATTTAAAACTTACAATTTTTAAGGGAGGTGTTGGGGGGATAGAAATCATAAATTTGTTTTTTGGGATCATGACATGGCAACCGATTACCGATTTTATGGAATAAAACCGCAGGCTTCCTCAATTTAGGGTCACAGGGGTATACAGGGTCAAAATATTTTTAAAAAATTAATGTCACTTTTGAAATCAAAACCCCCATATATAGCAAGTTTCCAAAAAAAATCTCCAATTTTGCCCAGCTCACGTTCTCTGTTGATGGTTTACCCAATTTTACAAGGATATTCTATGCAATTTTATAACGATAAACAAAGGGAATATTTAAAACAATTATCAGCTCTTATATATTTTCAATCACACATTCTGCCCATTCCAACAAGATTTCTATACTTTATAACCGGCAGCCGGCAGTCCACTAGGTTTATAATTATTGTTGTTGACGCTCATCTCATCAATTCCAACCCGCGGCGGACGAACGACATCCAATATTCAAAATATCAAAATAATAATAACGGTAAGTCGGTACCTAAATACATCCACCGTTAAATCGGCCTCACACCGTAACGGCCGTGTACCCAGCGTTACCCGATCGCGAAATCATAATAATCAAATAAAGGGCTCCGAAAAATTATTCGTTTTAAAATACGCAATGAATGCAAAAGAGTAAGTAGACCGGCGGCCATTTGGCAACAGTGTACGATTTTTACCCATCCCCATTACCACTTTTGGCCGCCATTTTGGAGCAAATTTTCTTAAAGCTTATATGGAAGTTTCGCGTTTTTTGCATTTTTTTAGCAAGAAGCTAACAAAATAAAGCAACTGAAGTATTATAATGGTAGGAATATGTTAACCGGACCCTTACCTAACAAAACTTTAATAATTTTCACGAAATTAACAAGCAAAATAATTGAAAGTATTATACTAGCATTTGAAAATCCCGCATGTATAAGCGGCAAGGAACATGTTTCCGACTCTTTTTGAGCGTAGTACAGAAAGGGACAGAAACTCAACCGAAACTAGACACTTATCAGCTGAATGGACAATGTAAGTGGGGTTATGATGACTCAAGATTGTGACAGATTGGTACGTAAATATATATAAATATTTGTTTTTTATTAATAACAACGTTTTAATGTGATAATCAGAATGGTCGTGTGTGTTCACGGCATGAAATTTTAGTACTTTCTCCATGATTTGTGGTATCTTTCAGCAAGGTGATGTTATAAATAGTAAATGCAATTTTTAGGTCCATATTTGAATTAGGAACCTTCCCAAAAAAAATGTTTTGAAAGGAGCAATACATAATATGAAGCAGCGAAGCAGGTATCCAGTTTATACAGCAGTTGATGGAAGAAAGGGCACTTTTCTTTAGAGCAAATAGGTATATGGACAAGCAAAGCATAATATTTAAACAAGATGACATGATGTATACTTCAGTCATTGTCTAAACAATGCTTCCGTCTTCCATCACATGGAATTCTAAACTTTCAACAGAATTGATCAGTTTAAAAATAAAGCTGCTGCCATAAAATCATGTCTAAGACTTGTTCATGTTAAAAACATCTTATTTATTTATAATCAACACAAAGAATATAAAAGCTTATTTCAATTTTCAGCTTTGACCAGAGGGAAAAAATCAGTTTTAATAAGGATGCTATCAAAAAATGGATTCTGAATAATGAAAAATTCATTATGATTTTTATGGATGTTGACTACGAACAGAAGTTCATTTCATGTAGTGTTAGGAATTAAAGTAGGTACACTATTTGACAAACCTGTATTTGATCTAAAATAAATATATTAATTTTACTCAACGTTGTTTGATTAACTTACTTCGATCTCTTCTTTCTTGTCGATAAAGCTTTAAGCTAAACGGCAACAATAAAAAAAAATCTTAAATAAAATATGCATATATTACCTAATATATTTAAAACAATACAAAACAGGAATACACCTCTGGTTATTAACAAAAGCTAAATAAAGAACCTTAAACATGGAAAAAAACTAGTTTCTCGAATTAAAATTTTTAATACAAATAGTTTTTTTCAACAATTTACTAGCATATTTTTGCACTACTTTACTTTTTTTCTTGTTAACTAATTTTTTTAAATACTACATATCTACTAATTATTTTCTGACTCATATTATGACAAGGTTCTGTGATAACTGTACTATCAATTTTCCATTTCCACCAAAAAAATAAATCATGCGTTCATGGTAAAAAATCCAATCCATTCTTGACTCCTCAGTTTGCTCAGAAAAAAGCCTCAATATGGAATCTGATGAGATTTCAAGGCAAATTCACGCTTTGTAGAAGCCTTTCTTTCCACATTGGCTTTGGAAATGGAAAATATGGTTCGGATAGCATTTGGCTTTAACTTCTTATCTCATCTTCTTTCCTCCCACATGCCTGGTGCAAAATGAACCTGCAAGAAAAGATAATCCGTTAGTACATTGTAATGTACACATCACTTAATTATGCAACTTGAGGCATGACATTTGACGAACATGTTATTTAGACTGTGTTGTATGATGCTGGCTAAGCTCGAGTCAGCTAAACCAAGACTGGTGGTTGAAGAATGCCATTTAAAATACATTGCAGATAAATGATCTAATTTGACAGCAATGTATTAAGGAGTTCAACCACCAGTCCTAGTTCAAATAAGCTGAGTTTAAGCCTCTATTTTACAACCAGGCCCTACTAACTACATAACAGTAACTAGGTATATGATGTTAAACATGGAATGTTATAAATGTTAAAGTATTTTTTGTACTTCCAGGACTAAAATGGTTAATTTTATCCTAAGGGACTAAAGTACATTTGGACTGTGATCGTGATCACAAAGTTATCGACACTGACAACTTGTTTACTGATACTGTAACTAAGTGTTTCAAGGTAGAACAATACAATATTCAACTGGTAAAGAAAAGCCTAATATAACATTTTATATCAAAAAAGGCATGCAGCTGTAATCTACTACATTCTTATAAATACAAAGAGTAGAATATAACAACAGTCTTTGGTGTGACAAAAAAGACTCGTGAAACAATCACCCTTCAACTTTACATGCCCACGATTTTTTAAATCACTACATATAGGATAATAATGTATTGGTGGGCCTGTAGAAGGCCTGCCGGGCATGTAAAAGCCTACGTCTGACTAAACCTTATAGATAATCTACTTTAAAATACCACTTGTTTACCTACCTTGGAACCTACGAAAGCAGCAAAACTACACTTTAAAACGTAATATAACTTTAATGTCTAATTGGATATACCGAAACTACACACATAGGTTTAATAGTCAGCAAAAAAGTCACTAGAAAAACGCATAAAATCGCTGTAAATCACAAGAACTTATCCACAGTCACATATGAAAACAAACTAAATTTGCTCCAAAATGGCGCAGCCAATCAGCGCGTTGACGAAACATTGTCGTCACTGTCCTGTATAAAGCCACTGTAAAGTTTTCCGCCTCGTAGTGCCATCTATTACAACTTATATGATTTAATATGCGAAGGAGAATGCAGTACATTTAAAATATCCTACTATTTCTTTTTATACAATGCTTTTATCCTGTGGTCTTAAGCACACACACATTTTGGAGAACTTCGAAACGGAAAAATATAAACATTTTATTAGGGGGCAAGATAAAATACTGGTTTTGTATGGTTCTGATTGGGGGGGTTGAACCAACCTCGTAAAAATTAAAAAGTGAACATTTCTATGAAAATAAGCGTTTTTTATTTTGAAAAGCCTAAAAATGCATTAGTTTTATTATCGTTTTTAAATACTTAGTATTTATAGCAAAATTGTGATAATAAGAGGAGATTTCTAGCCTTTACCACCGATCAAATAACGTATATTTGTTCGGTGCCTTTACTAAATATCCTTAACTTTAACCTATACAATTTACAGCTTTTAAACTAAGTTGAAGGTATTACAGTTAATTGTCTTGGTATTACGAAATTGTATTACCTTTTGTTTTTTATTATCAGATCATTTATTTGTTGAGAAATTGTTAGATGGCTCATTGCCTTAATGACAATTTGAACTAGTCGCCCCTGCTATATTGGGAACTGTTGTTGCTTGAAAAAAACTATGGATGGAAGGGGCGTATTCATTTGCAGGTTCCTCGCGAGGAGGTAGCAAATGTGGTTGAAAAACCAATAAAAAATTTTAAAAAATATTTCGAACTCTACAAACATCAAGAACATGTATTTTTAAAAATTAAAAATAAAGTCTTATATAGAAATTTAATTTGGCTCGGAGACCCTAACGACACTTGCTATTTACATAAAAAATATTTGCTTGAAACCATGATTATTACAAATTTATTTAAATTTTGTAAATGGACAAAATCCGGAAGTAAAACATACGCAAGAAAAATAAAAAATTTAAAAAATATTTAATATTTATGCCATATTTTTCTAGTTACCAAATTTTCCAACAATTATTGTCGTGGTTGCTAAACATGCAATGCAGTTCAGCTCTGCCCTACTATAAGCAAACTTTTTGACTTTATTTTATAAACTCCGCTCTTTTTTGCTACAATCATTCAAATATGCGCGCCCCTATGAGCCACAAACCAGTACCAAAGAAAAACTTAACCGTTCCATCTTACCGAAACATTGTAAAGTTTCCTGGATACTTTCAATACATTTTATTTGCAATCTGTATTATTAATATTTATTATATCTATGTATATCATATAATACTACATAAGCATATAAAATCTGATCAAAACAAGTAATATATGATTAGACATAAATAAATTAAGCCATGCTCTTTTCGTAATTTCAGTTACCACAATTTAAGTTTTCAAGGTCGGACAAATAATGCGGCATCTTAATTTTGATTTTTGATATTATTTTTATATTTACAATTGATGCAGTGCGTGGCTGAGTTATAATAGATAATAAAGTCGAAATTATACCCATTTGTAATGACGTCATTTTTGTTTACTACCTATATTTTAAACAGCGGTGACAACAAATTTTTAGGAAAAATTGGTATCTAATCAGTGTTCAGCATTTATATTTTTACTACCGTGCGTAAAGTACTCACTTTACGCATTATTTAAGATTCGTAAGGCTCACCTTTTTAATGATATACATTTTTTAAATGTCAGGCTTTTTTTATTGAAAATCTGGGTTCTTTGTCTTAGTTGTTCTGCTTTTGTGCAAAGACATCTGGTCACCCTAGTTTAAAGATAAACTGACGGATCCAGCCTGAGCCTAATTTGAAATGTTTTATGCACTTTGACATGCATAGTATGTATTTCATATGCATGTAGATAAAAAATATTGATAAAATGATCCGGGATATTGATTATGATTTCATTTAAGACACTACAAAGATTACTTTAACTGTAATCAGCTGTAATAATTTACTTATCGTTTCAAAGCATATTATGCTTTTCTTTCAAATATATAGTTTTATTATAATACATTTAGATTTCGTTATTTCCGGGACTTAATACAAGCGATTAAGTTTATAATATTCACGACAAAAATGACAATTGAAAATTTGTTTTGCCTTACTTCTCTTGTCACCGCGAAATAGGAGATTTCCTTGCTATATGTTACATTAAAATATTTTATCTACAATTATGTAATAAAGGCGCATAATACTTATGATAGTAAGAGCTGTTCATAATACAACCAGTGTAATTATAATAAAACAACAAGTAAAATTATGAAGTTTTAATAGTTCTAGAGCCACAAATATATTCTAATAACCAAAATAGAGATAGTAGATTGTGATTTGTATAATCAAAGTCAATTATTTGATATAATTAAGCTGTTGTTCTATCTACATTGTATACATTATTGTTTAACTAGAAAATATTTATTGCACGGTATTATTGGCGGTTTGGTTTTTATGGTAAATTTAAATGTTTGGTTATGTTAAAGACAATTTAATTACATTTTAATCATTCATTACTTAGTTTAGAGCATGCTGTTTTTGTTATCAAAATATATTAACTATTATTCTTTTATAGGCGTTTTAATGCTTTTTAATTTGCTAATACCATTTGTAGAAGATATGTTCTATTTAACATTAACAGAAATAAGTTGAGTTATTGAAAATCATGCCCACAAATTAGTATATTCATTATTTGTTAATCCGATCTTGTGCTCGACCTAAGATCTCCTTTTAGTTAGGACATCCTTTATATATGACTAAATATCTAAATTATTTAAAATAAAATAACTGATTTCTGGAAGTAATGTTAAAAAGCAGCAAACACGGTAACTATAATTATTTATTATTTTAAATGAACCGAAAGGTCTTAATGTTATGTTTCATTCGTTTTATCAAAGACAATTTACAATAATTATTGTCTCTCGTTTCATTAATGCTTAATAGAAAATAGGCACAACGGCAACCTCAGCTGGCGATCTATGAACGTTATACCTTTGTTTATACAGGGAATAGTTATTCAACGTCGAACTGAAAAAAGGCCTCATCGCTAGATGGCGTCCGGCCTGAAATGTACCCATTCTTGAATTTCAAGAAAATACTTCGCATCCTACGAGAGACGTTGCAAGGAGAGAGTTCCTACATTTCTATTGGTGCATTCCCAAGGGCTGTTACCTGGCGGCGCGGAGTGGAGCCGCGTGGACGAGTGTTCCTAATAATTCCGAATATCTCATTGTTTATTTTTATATTTTCCGCCATTGTTCAAGTTGAAGAAGCTTTATTTTGTAAAATGTTTGTGTTTGGGTTGTAATGATTAATTTGGGCTGAGTAAATTGCGATTATCTATCTACGTTTTTTTTTCTGGGTAAGTACAAAAGTACCCACTTCCTTTGTTTTGTAGTTTTTATCGGAAATCAGAGTATTGCAATAGCAGTTTAGTTTAATAAACAGAACAGGTTTAATTAAATACGATGAACATTTTTATAATAATCATATATATGTAGATAGGGATAGGGTAAATCTTTACATCTACTTTTTTATATCCATCAGTACGCTTTCTCATAATATTAACGTTTATTTTGTGCGTAAGTACATATACACAGATGTTGCACGTCTAGGTGTCTATGAACAGTTTTGAATAGTTAATTAATTGATTGATAGGCATGTATAAGGAAGGATGACAAATGTATGGAATTAATATTGAATTTAATTAATAGCATATTATGATATAAGTGTATAAGAGCACTTTTAAAGCACGCGCGTTTAGATTTCTTTAAATTTACTTTTTTGGGTTGTTCCACATTTGTATTTTTTTAATTGTTTAAGTTTTTGACGAACAAATTCTTTACAAACTAAGTCAAAATTACATTAGATTTTAATTTGTTTCAGATAACGTCTATTTTGAGAGCACCAATTTGTAAAGAAACATCCCCTGGGCGAGAAAGCTTTCTTTGATCGCTGTGCCTACAAAGTATGTCTTCGTCATTGGTGCCAAATATTTTCCCATTAAATGTGGTTCAAGAAATCTGAGCAGTTAAATTTTTAAAGACTGCTTTTTGTGTACTTGGGTACTCTTTACTTCACCTGATCAATACATCCCTTACAATAGGAAGAGTTCCAAAGGAAATTAAAACCAGTGTTATTGTGTCTATCCCGAAAGTACCTAGACCAAATAATAAACCAGAAGAATATATTGACCCATTAATTTATTATCGGTAATAGACAAAATTCTGGAAATTGTGGTATGCACAACTGCGACAGTTTCTAGAGGTAAACAAATTGTTATTTAAAGGTCAGTCGGGTTTTTGGGAAAAACATTCGTGCGAGTCAGCATTACAGGATGTCTGTTCGAAATGGTGTTCATATGTTCATGATGAAAATGTTGTTCTGAGCGTTTTCATTGACCTTCAGCGTGCGTTTGAGATCATCAATAGGAGACGACTTATCCACAAACTACAGGCCTACGGAATTACAAACAGTGCACTTATTTGGTTCACTGACCACCTGGAGGATCGCTCCCAAGTGACTAGAGTGAATAATGTGTCCTCAAATCCGTTTGATAGTAAGATAGAGGTGCCGCAGGGCCGTGTTCTGAGCCCTATTTTGTTTGTGCTATATGTCAATGACCTAGACCGAGTTTTAAATGATGTGTTTCTAAGTTTGTTTGTGGACGATATGTTGATCTGTGTTTGCGGGAAGGATTTTAATCAGGTAGTAGATACTATGAAATCAAAACTTGACATCCTTTATAACTCGTTGTGTGTAAATAGGCTTAGGTTAAAAAAAAGACAAAGTACATGTTTTTTTTGGCTCTAAGCAGAATTGTAATAGATTTCTAGAAAACAATTATTGGATTAAGATAGATATCTAATAGCCTATTTGAAAATGCATCTAGTAATATTTAGAGGTAGTCTTGGATTCTCAGCTTAATTTTTCGTTACATGTAGATCATTTTAGAAAAAAAAATTGGAAAAGATAGAATTTTTTAGGAGAATAGCTGAGATTCTTAGTCACTGGAGTCGTGTTCTTATATATAATACCATTATATATCCGCATTTCAATTACTGTTTTTCATTGTTGATATCAGGTAAAAAGGCTGATATACAAAGACTCCAGTTGCTACGAAGTAAAGCTATGCGCACTATATTATTCTGTACACCTTATACTCCCATTAATTTGATGCTATAGCCACTTAGATGGCTTTCAATACAGCAAAGCGTAGAGATGTCCAATGTACTATTTATTTTTAAAACAAAAAATCAATTATTGCCCGAATAAGCTGGTGTGAAGGTGATTCATGTTTATGCCACCGGGAATTCATAATTAATGTTTTATTAAGGACTTTAATATATAAACAATGTAAGTCATATTCAAAATGCGAATTGACGTTATAATTTTTTTATTCACGATCCACTTTTATTCACGGAGTAAAAAACAACATTTTAATATTACTCCAAGAGTTATTTTTACTTACATAGTATTCGAAAAAGTTGTTTGCAGTTTTTTTTTAACTGGAACATAAAACTTTAAATGTACATTATATAATTGTATTTTTCCAATTTACTACAATTAAGGATTTTTTCACAGTGTAAAAAAGTAATATTTTTCTAGCGAGTTTGAATTTTTTAAATTAAAAAGTAACTTTTATGGACCAATATTGTTTGGCAGGAAACATGATATTGATTTTGAATATGATTTGACAATTTTAAATATATATACATATATAAATTTTTAAATACTAATAAATGAGATCTGTGAATCATCTTATATTTAAATAAAGATAAAACATTAATCGACGGATTACAATTAATTTATTAGTTGATTCTTATTAAATGGTGATGCTTTTAGGTTGTATCTATGTTAATGTAGTCCAATTACTTTTCGATATTTAAGTAATATTTATAAGTACTTATTTATGGAGTTGTAGTCGATCTAATCTCTTGATACATCAGTTTATCACAATAGCTATATTAGCAACTTCTGATTGAAAAATAGCCAAAATAATTATGGTTTCAAATTTCCTTAACTGGTGATTAATTGTAACTTATAATATACAAGAAAGTTATTTTAAGAACATGTATAACTTTACAAGTTTGATAGGCAATAACACAAAACTTTGATATGAAAAAATTTGGCATCTAAGATAAAATAAATGAATTATTTCAAAGGGAAATAATACAAGTGAACATAAAATGATCAGTTGAAAATAAGGGATGAATCAAACCAGAAGTTGCCCGAAACAGCACACTACTATCGATGCTTATTTTTTTTTATCTTATATACTTGTTCTTTAGTTTTAAGGGTTGTATAGGTTGATGTGTTTTATCAATTGAAATGTTTAATTTTCGAGTAAATATAGTTTCACTCGGATGTTGTTTATTTCACTATCCTAAATCCGAATTTTTTCAAAAATTATTTACTTGATTATAGCGAATAAACTACAGTATATATTTCGAAGAGTACATTTATATTAATTTAATTTGATTGTCAATTATGTAATAATAATAATAATAATGGCTATAAGCGATTGAAAGTTTTGAACATTGGCTGTTGGCCTGGAGCAATATTATATGTACCGATACATAAATTAGTATTAATATATGCCGAACTCATATTAAATAAAGACTTATCCAAAGTGGTAAGGGTTTTGATTTCAGTTTTTAAACACCTTATTTCTTATCTCCCCCTTTTTCGCAAAAATAATGAAATTTAATAAAATAAAAATATTTAATTTTATTATTAATCTCCAAATAACGAGACATTTTAATCAATAATTTGATAAATACATGTTTCTGGTGCATTAAAGTATAAAATTGCACAAAATGTTTAATTGTCTTCTTTCTATAAAAAGAAAAAATACATAAAACTACTCCTATTGCAAATAAATTTAATTTTTAGCTACATTTCTCTATAAACATTGTAAGTTTAAAAATTGTAATACCTTACTTTTTGACTAATAATAGGAAACGAATAATCAATTTTTATAAATATAATTTTTTTTATAGTTTAATGATATGTTTTTAGTGTTCCTAATTTTGAATGCGTTAAAATATCCAGTTTATATTGTAAAATTTTGCTTATATCAAGTCAAAACGTATTACATTTAGCAAATAGGATTTTATTATTGTTTATTATTTTCCCATTTTTTTAATGGCATATGCAAATCTATTTTCTTCGACTACTGCACCAATTCAATTAGGCCTATATGAATAATAGAAACTAGTAAAGAAATTGACACAAAAATCAATGTGTTTAAAATGCTAAAAAGCATTTTCCCAAACAATAAAATAAATTCAATTGAAAAGTCAAGATTGGGGAAGCAGGTATTGGAAATTTCATTCTGTGTGTAAAAATTAAACTGATAAAACCGGTTCTAGCCACTTAGCCTTGGCTGAAGATCATTTCTCCCCTTTCTACCCCTTCCTTTTCGTATGTAGGGTAAACATTGCACGTGTTTTCATTCAGAAATACTGTTTTTGGTGCCAGCCACTGCGGGCAGCACCTCTCCACAGGCCCCGTTGAACGATTATTTTCTTATAAAGACAATGGTTATACAAAGCAGATTTCTATAATGGCGCCATCTGTGAATCAGTAGATGCAGAACGTGGCCGATATTTATCGTGGAGGCTCGCGTTTTGAAGCGAGCCTCCATTCGATGTTCCATTTTAAAAGCATTGCGTCGCCCGTCTAAACTGTGGATTGTCTTTGATGCAACGGTTAGTATTTGAAGATTTTTAAATAAGTTATGGCACGAATATAGACGATACTTAAAAAGCATTGTACGTATAATTGGTTTTTGAAGCAAAAATACGCTATGAATTGCGGAAGATCCCCCCCACTGAATAATACAATAATTTAACTTTGAATGAATGTGCGCATAATAATATGTTTTAGGTACGTCTACATTTACAAAGTTACGAAGTTTTAATATCACGTAGTTTTGTGTAGCAAGGTTTTGATTTAACTGATCAATATGCTCAGTCCATATTAGCTGAGAGTCCTAATAGACTCCCAGGAATAACATTTTTTTTTGTTGAATTGTGGTGCCATTAACAGAAGCTTAAACACTAAAATCCACAGAACCTGGCGAAAGTAAAATCATTTCGGTTTTTGAGACATTTAAAGCTAAGCAATTTTTTTTTGCAATAATTGTTCATTTGGTTTGCACACGCGCTACCCTACCTGAGAGGTCCTCAATCTCGCCCCGATACGACGATACCAGTGTCATCAGCAAATTGTGACATATAACATTTAGGAAAGTACTCCCCAAGATCATTAGCAAACAAGATAAACAGAATTGGTTCCAAGGTACTTCCCCGGAGAACTCCCAAACCTACTTCCCTCGGTTCCGACTGCAATTCATGCCCTGCAACAGTAACCTTAACTCTTTGCACTATGTTTTGAAGGTAGGTTTTTAACCAATGTAGCGTTTTTTTCTCAATACCCATTGATTTCAATTTTAATAACAAGTCATCCCTCATGGTGTCAAAAGCACGCGAAAGGTCAAAATTAATACACAGAGTCCTGGTTTCTTTCATCCAAGTTATGTATTATAAATTTGATTAACCTTAGTAAGGCAAGTTCTGTTGAACGTCCCTCCCGAAACTCATATTGAGATGAATTTATTATTTTGTTTATACCAATAAAATGTTTTAAGTTGTCACAAAATGCGTTTTCATAAACCTTAGAGAATACAGACAGCAAGGAAATGCCACGATAATTAGAAATTTGTTCCACCGATCCACTGATGTATAGGAACAATTATAGATTGTTTTAATAAGGTAGGAAATAAACCATCATCAAATGATTTATTTATCAATGTCGCCAGAGGAAGCTTCTAATGCTCTATTACATGACCCAACAGTGAACAAGGAATATCATCAAATCCTTTAGAATTTTTTTCTCGAAACTTTTTTTAGAATAGTACCAAGTTCATCAGGCAATATTAAACTCATTTTTTGATACGCCAATGTAGCATTCTTTGCGTGATAATTTTCATTTAGCTGTGGAGGATTCTGTGGTATTAATTTTTTAGGAGCATCCAGGAAAAAAGTGTTAAAAGCTTCCGCAGATTTATCTAAGTCAATAATAGTATCTCCATCCTTAAGTTTATTAGGCAACGAGTTTAAACCTTTAGTGAAATAATGTCTTTTAGCGTCGTAGATACTTTTTTTGTGTATTTTTTTTTCAATTCAGAATAAGTATTGTATAACAATGAACAATTTGAGTTTTTATAGGTTTTATAAATATCACGAAGAAGTTGACCACGGTTTTTAATATTCAGTGTAATCCAACCGTGATTTTGATGCGTTTCTTTATTTTTTTTTATGACGAAACTCTTCTGGAAAGCACAAGTCAACTATCATTGAAAATCTGTTGAAAAAAAGAAACAAACATTTCATCCGCATTATGTTCCTGTTCAAAACAAGCATTCCAATTTTCACCCGCCATCGTATCAATAAAATTCTTTATATTAACAGCAGACCCAAAATGTCTATGA
>MU190675.1:13203-40968 GCA_016904865.1 Pissodes strobi | reverse complement strand
TAGATTTGGTTAGTCTGCTAAACAACTTTCGGTTAGATTCACATAATATCAACTTATTTTAGTCATTTGTTATAATAAATTTTAATAAATTTGGTTAGTCTTGGTTAATCGTCGAATCAACTTTCGGGTAGTTTCACTTAGTCCCAACTTATTTCAGTCATTTGCGCCAATTGCGATACGTTATAATCAATTTTAATAAATTTGCTTAGTATTGGATAATCGTCAAATTAACTTTCAGTTAGTTTCACTTTGTCTCAACTTATTTTACTTATTTGAGCCGGTTACGACACGGTATAATAAGTTTTAATGGATTTAGTTAAGGTTGGTTTGTCGTCTAATCAACATTCGGTTAGTGTCTCTTAGTCTCAACTTATCTTACTTATTTGAGATGGTTCTGATACGTTATAATCATTTTTAATAGATTCGGTTAGTTTTGGTTAGTCGTCTAATCAACTTTCGGTTAGTTTCACTTAGTCCCTACTTATTTTAGTCATTTCAGTCGGTTTCGAATATGCATTATTTTCTTTTGGAACCTTTACTATGACAAACATACCAGGTTCAACGTTTCGAACTTCATGATTTTTGTAAAAATTGCTGTAAGTAAAATTTTCTTCTTCAAAGTGCTCTATCGGAAAATCTTCATCGATATAGGGACCAGCCTCAAGTATGTCAATTTTTTTTGTGATAATAATTGATTCCTTATTAACACTTAACGGTTCATTATCGGAGTCTTCTAAGTTCACTTGTTCCAATCTCGCTTCCGGTTTACTGAAATATCTCATCTTTACAGCTTTTCCCGGGATGACTGACCAAATCCTACGGCTGATGGAAATTAGGAGATCTTATAAAAATAACGATATCCCAAATTACAAACGTACACAACAACAGATCAATAGGGAAATAAGAAAGGCTAAAGAAAGACATGTTAAGGGAAAATGTGAATATATAGAAATTCTGGAAAGTAGGTACGACCACTTTAACATGCATTAGAAAGTCAAAGAAGCTGCAGGTCTTTTTAAAACACAAACAAGTGGAAGTTTAACCGATAAAAGTGGCAAAATTTTAATAGATAAGAAGGTCAAAATAGGCTCCTGGAAAGACTATGTTGCGGAACTTTTTAATGGCGACAGAGGTGGATGTCCTTATTTTTCTTGCGAAACAGGATTTTCTATTACCACATGCGAAGTGAAAAAGGCCATATTACAGATGAAAGACAGTAGGGCTGCTGGTCCAGATGATTTTCACTCAGAGTATCTGAAATTATTTGATGATGACGGTATAAAGTGGCTGACAACAATCTTGAGCTCCATATATAACTCCGGAAAAATACCTCAGGCCTGGCTTAGGTCTACTTTTATAACTATTCCCAAAAAAACCAAATGCAAAATAATGCAACGACTACCAAGTCTCATGAGCCATTTATTGATACTTTACTTAAAAATTCTGCAACAGCGAATAAACAAAAATTGCGAACAACACATCGGACGAACCCAATTTGGATTCAAAAATGCAGTGGAGACCAGGGAGGCTTTGTTCTGTATCCAAGTACTCTTGCAGAGATGCAGAGATGTCAACTGCGACATCTATGTTTGCTATATTGATTACCAAAAAGCATTTGCCAAAGTCCAACACGAAAAACTAAGTGCTGAGGAGCATTGGTCTGGAAAACAAAGACTTAAGAATTATAGCAAACCTATACTGGAACCAAACTGCCACTATTCGCATTGAAGGTGAAGAATCTGAAGATATTAAAATGCAAAGAGGAGTAGAGTAAGAAAGGGGTGGGTGTTGTCTCCTCTGTTGTTTAAGCTATACTCCGAAGAAATATTTAAAGAAGCTCTGGAAGATCTAAATGAAGACATATTGGTGAACAGAGAATTTCTAAATAACATCAGATATGCCGACGATACGACAGTCTCCAAGGACTACAAGAGATAATGTCAAGAGTTACAACCACTAGTCAACAGTTCGGGCTAAGTCTAAACATAAATAAAACGAAATACATGATGGTCATCAGTAAAAATCCAACACCAACCGGACAACTACTGGTAGATGGTAAAGCAATAGAGAGGGTAAACAAATATACATATCTTGGCACTACAATGAATGAAAAGTGAGATCACTCAGTTAAGATTAATGTTCGCATTGAAAAAGCCAGAGCACAGTTCGTAAAGATGGATAAACTTCTAAAAAGCCATGTTATAATTAATTCTAATAGATTTTGTTAATTTTGGTTAGTCGTCTAATCAGCTTTCGGTTAGTTCCACTTAGTCTCAACTTATTTTAGTCATTTGAGTTGGTTCTGACACGTTAAAATTAAGTTTAATAAATTTTGATACTTTTGGTTAGTCGTCTAATCAACTTCCGGTTAGTTTCACTTAGTCTCTACTTATTTTACTCATTTCAGTCGGTTTCGATACGTTATAAGCAATTTAATAGATTTGGTTAGTTTGGGTTAGTCGTCTAATCAACTTTTGGTTACTTTCACTTAGTCTCAACTTATTTCACTTGTTTGAGCTGGGTCTGATACGTTATAATCAATTTTATTTGGTTTGGTTAATTTTGGTTAGTCGTCTTATCAACTTGCGGTTAGTTTCCCCTTCCTAGATCTGCGGTTAGTTTCACTTAGACTCAACCTATTTTAGTCATTTGAGTCGGTTCCGATACCTTATAATCAAGTTTAATAAGTTTGGCTAGTTTTGGTTAGTTCTCTAATCAACTTCCGGTTAGTTTCACTTAGTCTCAAGTTATTTTACTTACTTGAGCCGGTTCCGATACGTTGTAATGAGTTTTAATGGATTTGGTTAGTTTTGGTTAGTCGTCAAATCAACGTTCGGTCAGTTTCACTTTTTCTCAACTTATTCTAGTCATTTGAACTGGCTCCGATACGTTCTAATCAATTTTAATAGATCTGGTTAGTTTTGATTAGTCTTAGTGATTAGAAATTAAGCAATTTTACCTGGAATTGAATAAATCGTGTTTTTCCCGACAGGCTGATTTAAGCACTTTTCATTTTGATATCGCATGAAGAAGCGAGGATTAAAATTCGTCACGTGAGATCTTATATCAATGTAATTAAAAACTAGTTTGAAATAGCAAACCTTCTCATCGTCACTTTTAGTCACTGTAAATTTACGTGTCATTCCATTTTTGGAATCAGGAATAGTAACAATTATAACTTCATGCCTTAATTCAACATTATACATTTTCATTACACAGAGTTCATTAGAACGGCACGCTCCAGCAATTCCCATTATCATTGCAACCTTCTTCATTAAATAAATATCATCGCGGGCTTCAAACAGGAACTTATTCACATTTTCCCTGTCAAACACATTGGATTTTTTAGGTTTATACCCGTCATTTCTTCTTTTTAAAAATCGAAAGTTTAGGATACTTGGAAATATCTATGGTTTCCTCTATGAAAAGGGTGGACTTCAACATGGAATATTCACACGATAAGCTTCATGGAGACTTTAATATAGCAGATTTTTCGTGAAACTACGCCAAAAGCATGGTTTCTGACACTACAGTAGTAGTCTTTGTTTGGCACCATTTCTTGAAGTATTTGATACGTTGCTTCATACCTCTTCCTCGATTTTTCTGACAGCAGCGACAGAGAAGTGATATTTGCTGATTCTTCTATATCCATTTGGCTATTATACAAATCAATAATTTAAATTTTTAAAAATTTTTAATAATAAGCTGTCAGCTTGACGTTATTGATAAAATAAGAATGTTTATGACGCTATAGAAACCGGTCAGAGCTGTCTTCATAATTTCATGCGAAAAGTATCGAATTAAATTAATAAAAATCCAAGAATACATTCGACAGGGAGGAGAAAAAAATCTTATATACTCCACGGGATGTAATTATATTTAATAGTCTTGAAATACATTGTCAGCCCTCACTATGGCTCGTGCACAAAATCGTCCTCGACTAGTAAATGTCACTTACATCCCTTATAGTATAAACAACTATTCATATACTATTTTCTCACGTATTTTAGCGAATGTACTAATTACACTAATCGGTCTATAATTAACTACATGGCTTCAATCGCCGCTCTTATATATCGGTGTAACGTGAGATGTTTTCCATTTTATAGGAAAGAAACCCTTGTTTTTGTTTACAGACATATTATAAATAATATTCAGTAGTTTAGCCACATTATACATCCCATCGGGTCCTGCGCATTTATTAGAATCTAAATTATTTATTGATTCGATAACTTTACTTTCAGTTACTAAAGTTTCGACTAACGTACCAGCACTCGCGAGAATTGGTGTCACTCCACTTACGCTATCAATTACGTATAAACACTCTTAAAAAATTCATCCTGTCCGTTAATAACAATTAAATCCGCGTATTGTAGAACCTTAGGAATTGCAACGCTTGTTTTTTTATTAGATACGTAATTCCAGAATTTTTTGCTATCAATATAAATTTGTAACTCCATATTCTTAGTAAACGAGAAATAAACGATCTTTATCAATTGGTTGGATCTTCGGCTCAGGTGGGAAAACCTGTGGTAATATGCTTGTTCACCATATTTTTGAAGTGAAACTTCTTAACGCGCGCCGGCGCCGGGAGTAAAATTTGAAGGTCGCGATCCACAATTCCGACACACGGCGGGCGATACACGACGCGCTACACGAAAAATATGAGAATATTGTTATTGTGTTATCTTTGTTAGTTTACAAGCTAAAATATAGGATTTGCTCTATTACCTTGTCTATGGTATATTTAAAAAAAAACTATTTCTTAACCAAATCCGTTACGATATGTATAAGGCTAGGGTGCGTAAGTTTAAGAAGTTTCACTTCAGATATGCGCACATAGTTAACAACCCTTTTTTATATTCTTGTGACATTTATTTTCCTCCGCCATTATCCTGATAGTTTCTGTTCTAAAGTAAATTGGATACTTGCCTCTAACCCTAATTGATGGTACATGTGCCTCGACAAGTTTATTTATTTAAGCATAGAATGGATTGACGATAGTGTCCAACGGTTTGTCAAGAAATAGGTTATACCACCCTATATCGGTCAAGCCATTATTTATAAGATCGTAATTCGCTTTTTTAAAGTTATGAATGTAACAGCTAGATGGATAAGCGGCCTTACTGTGGAATAATATTATAACGAAAATTACATTTTAAGCCCTATTTTAATCCAATTAAAACGAATACCAAAACTCTTCAGCTACTAGAAAGTAAAACGCCGTTCCATAATAAAACGCTTCTTATAATGGCTTGTTCAATATTTTCAAATATTTTGCCTAATGCGTTAAGAAAAAGAATAACCAATTTGCTGATGAAAAATATTTATCTAAAAACAAAAAAGAAAATTAGACAGTTTGAAAAAATAATAATTTTTAGTTTTTATAATATTATACTTCCGTAGGTAGGTACCATTTTTAGTTTTAAAGAAACACACATCGAAAGCCCATTTTTCAGCTTTGTTTCTACTCTACATAAGCTTTCCAACCGGAATATTATTTATTAATTAACTTGTTTTTGTGAGCCAAAACAAAACTACTTTTTTCTTACTTAACGTGATATATACACTTTTCAATATAAATAGCCGCAACAGCGCAAAAAAACACTAAACACGTTCTCAAAAACAAATAAACAGCGTCTGTTGGGCTAATATTACCTTCGCCGGTTGCCGCAGCGCCGCACGCCTGCAGATATTCGCGAATCCAGCTACCGTTGGGGGCGCTGGCGTTTGTAAACAAACATAGTGGAAAGCGAGTAACACCTTTGTGTTTTGTCTTCATTTCTAATGTGAGATTTGCCGATTGTGTGTCGTTTTGGATTTTTGTGTGAATTTTACAGTGATTTTAGGTGAAAATATCGTAGTTTGGTGTCATATTTAATTAATATTGGCAAATAGTACACGGTATTTCAGAGTATTTTTATTTTAAATATATGATACATGAAGTATGTGAAAATAAACTCTAGGTGAAATAAATATATTGTTCGAGTATAAAATAGTTTTAATCATAGTATATTGTACTTATATGCAGTGTTAGCTAATAAATAAAACTCTTTCTTTGATTAGTTAATTCATTTATTACGATCTAAAAATACACAGTACCTATCCAATAAACTGCAAGCAAACACAATATATAGGTAAAAACGTCACTAAAATTTGATAGGGTCAGGCTTTTAAATAGAATTTTCTTTCTTCACTATAAAAAAACAATCTATGGTTAAAGACTGTTGAATATGGAAACTATTTTCCAGATAAATACTTAAAAAGCAATAATTCCATTCTAAAAGCGAGTCTCTGCCAAAGCTTGCCTACATATTTTTCCTGTAATAATTGAACATTGTCTACTATATAATATTATTGTCATTACTGTAAACAGCCAATATACAAAAGTTGTCCCAAAATAAAGAACTAGAAGTCCAACTGGTGTTAAAGATTATTTGTAATTTAGTTAAGTTATAGACAACTAACCAGTTAGAAACTATGGGATTATTTGCTGCTTACCTCGTATATTGCATAAAGCAGTACCAAATCATAGCTAGCAAAGACCAAAATACAGAAAGGATATAAACATTTATGGGAAATTTACTTTCATATCATTATCATATTCATTTTCTAAGCCAATAAATAAAACATACGCAAAGTAAGAATATAAATTTATTTTTTAAGACAGGAACATTAAAAATCAACACTGACAAAACAAAATTTATTTGTGTTAAACAGAAAAATAAACCAGTTCAAGACTTTAATTTTATAGTATAAATGAAGTGAAAATTGAAGAAGTACAGCAAATTAAATATTTAGAACTCATAATTGATAACAACTTAAGCTGGTCTAGACATATTGGGTATATTATATCTAAAACATTACCAATGCTACCTATCCTATGATATACAAATGCAGAAATTATCTGTCTTTTAAAACCAAACACAATATTTATGATACCGTCTTCCTTTTACATCTTAGATATTTATTACCAATTTGAGGAACATGCTGCAAGTCTAATCTTAAATTATAATGCATTTGTAAAACTTAAGTGGTATCTAAATATTAGTTAGAATCTCTCTGACACAAAAGTTGTAATTTGTATTCTCGAGGCCAGAGCTTTAGAGCACTGATTAGAGAATTATAAATTTATTGTATTGTAATATTGAGTTGCATTAAATAAATGTTTTCCAATTATTCAAATTAAATCTAATAAAAACAACCATTTATTTTACACTAAACTTAGTTTATAATGAAAAGCAAAACAAAAAAAACTAAGAATACCTATCTAAAATTTGTTACTCGAGAGCACCGGAGTTTGCAAATTTACCATTCCGCAGATAATTAACATAATGTCATCAAAAACTTGTATTAAACTATTCTGCAAGGGAGTACTTAAAATGTTAAAGATTCGCATTGTTTGATTGACTCTTTCGATATGTACCCCGGCTTTTGAAATTAAAATATTTCCCTTTGATTCGTCCTCTGTATATTGCTTCTTTTTTTATACATCTCTTCTTCAACTCCTGCTGAATTTGTTAGTTTAACTTTAATACCAGTATTTTGGCTCAGGAAATAGTGGAAATGAATGTTTTTGTCCTTTCCTTTTCTGGAATGGCAATCGTAAACACAACAATTTGTTTTATGCTTTGTTTTCGAGCCAGAAGCCATTGTTTTATGTTTGTAGTCACAAAGATATATTACACTTTTCTCTCCAGTACACGTCCAAAAGCAACTACAAAATGAAAAACACGAATACACGAGTCTATAAATGCTTTGAAAGATACGATCCCGACGAAAATCACATGTAAAATGGCCAGAGACTATTAACGTATTTCGTGTACTGTGAAAATGACCAAATGCCGGTCGATGATTACTCGCTTTCTAGGTTCAATTTTTTTCCGCATAGAGGGCGCATTGATTTCTGAAGTTGCCAATATCTCCATCTCCACGCTAAACGCGGCGTTGCCACTTGTCGCTTTGCGGCTGGGACTTGGAGGTGGCTGCGGCTGTGCCTGTTTTGCTTTGGCTGGAATTTCATGAAATATGTTATTAAAAATGGTTCTGTAATTGCAAGGCTTATATTTACGAATTTTAACTTAGATCGTAGAAAGAGTATATGTATGAAGCCCTTTCATTTACCCGTTCGGTTTTATACACTCCTCACTCGTACAAAAACTTTGACTTTACGCAGATGCTACACAATAATTATCATAGTCAATGAGTGTCCGAGGTTGGTAACTGAAACTGACTAGGATAATTTTTTGTGTGCAGCTCCCGTTGGCTAAACTTTGCTTAGCAGACTACACATACAATTAGTATCTAAAAGGGATACAATTTTTATATTTAGATTCCTACCTAGAGATATTATTTTAATTGATATTAAATCTTTAAACGCAAGAGATGTAGTGATTTTATGAACCGTCAGAATTTTTTATTAGAACAAATAAACGAGTATTGCAAAGCTGTAAAAGCGATATTTTAAGTTTGGCCGACTATAATCACTCCCTCTCGCATTGCTAAGCTTTAACATCTACGTTTGTATGAATAGGCATTAGAAGGTTACAATTAATTACTAGGACAATAGCTAGAATTTAATACTTTTTTACCGAATAAATCGATATTATGTATTGTCTTTACGATTGAGTAAATTAATTACTCATAAGTCAATTGTCCGCCCACTACATAATTCTTATTAAAAAGACACGCATCCTACATTACAAAAAATAATGTTTAATTTGCTTGCTACCTTTTCTAGTGAAGCTAATAATAATATACAATAATTGTAATTTGTAAATCAATGCACCTTCACTGAACTGATGATGCAACGTGAATAATCGCAAACTATTGTCAATAATTAATAGGTTTCACGCTTCAGTAGCAGTATGAGTAAAAATAACTATTATTATGGGTCTGCGCCAGTTATTATGGTAAACGTGTTTCTCCCTATATAATTGCTGATGTGGCTATAGATTTGCATGCGATAATGATGATTTATAGCAGATAAATAAATTATTTAATTTATCCTACTGTCTAGTATGTAGGGGAAATGTGCCCGAGTTGGCATACATTTCGGAAATATTTTTTTTCTAAGTTATTTTTGGGATTTACGGGCTAAAACTTGGTAGTTAGATAAGATAATATACCTAGACTAACTGTAACAAAAATGAATAGAACCCTAACTTTGTTTTTTTAATTATAATTTTTTTTAAAATCACCTCGGTCTGCCATCTCGACCTGAATTACCAAGTTACTTAAAGTAAATACCCTAAATATAAGATGAGACTAAATTTTCAAGTAAAGTTTATTAAAAAAATACATAAATGAAATAACATTATTCTTTAAAAAATAACAATAAGACAGTTAGGCACCTAACTGATACAGAGCTAGGTACAATTATTAATACCTAAAATAAAATTAACAAAACCTAAAGATATACAAAATACAAATATTATTGATCAAAAAAGTAAAGTTAAAACAAAGCAGGGAGTAGGTACCTAAGCTAAACACAAAGTTCACATATATACTGCTTTGTTTTGAAGTGGTAACCTGCACATTCGCAGTGGGCCTATTTATTACAAGACAAGCAACAAATCCATTTCTTGTTTGGTTTGGAGCGAGAAAATAGTCCATTGCAAAAGATGCAGGCAGTATCATCTTCATCGTCACTGATCTCTATCTCTGATTTATCTTGCATGGTCGGTATTAAACTGTTTGCAATTGTAGCAGTTTTTCTAGAGAGAGGTTTAATTTTGGGAGCAGTATCATGAAAAACTCTAGATTTGATTTTTTTCCTCCTTTCTAAACAACTCAGCAGTCTTGTCTGCAGTTTTAATTTTTAAAAGTTCTATTTCTGGTGTTGTATTTAAGACGCCGTATTTAGAAGGGCTGTTGCGTTTTTTTTTCTTGCTCATATTAGTAGCTTTTGGTAAAGGTGAAATTTCGGAGGGTAGGATTAAGCAAGATGTTGGTAACTTATTTATTTATTTTTTGCATTACTTTATTTTGTATGCCAGATGGTCCGGCTACCTGCGAATTATCTTCTGTATTAAAATTCTCATTTCTTTGCTCTATATTGCTTTCCTCTTCTGTCGTTCTCTCATTACTATTCGGTTATTTTTCTTCTTGTGACATTTTCTTGTTATATTTTGGTTCTTCAATATTTTGATTGTAGTTGGTGGTTTCCGCCGGCTCAAACATCCAATCAGGAAATACATCTTTATTAAAAGGGTATATACCCGTTTTAAAAAAACCTTTTTCAGCATTGTTCATAGTGGCTGCTTTCTGGAAGGCAGCCTTAAAAATCTTTCCTACGTGAAAGTGAGTGACCACCCTTCCAGGATTCTGTTTTAACCAGCTAGTAATTTCTTGATTGTAGTAAGTCGAGAGTGGTCCAAAGAATGTGACATCTAATGGCTGTATCATATGTGTACAGTGCGGTGGTAGACAAAATAAGATAATGCCTTTACTTTTCGCATAAATCTCTCTAAAATTATTTATTTAACACGTTTCTGCTCTACCCACTTAAATCTTCACCTGGCTCGTTGAAGCTCTTGAGCTATTCCTCCACCTCTCGTATACTCCTCCGATTCGATCAAGATGGTTGTACAACTTTAGTTCGGTTTTCTAAGATCGCTTCCATCGTAGAAGCACTTTTTCCATGGAGTCATAATTTGGCTGATACTAGAACACCATTTTGAACCATAAACATAAAGGCGAAGTGGATAGATATATTTAATCAAATATTTAGTAAAAACTCAGTCAAAGGAGTCGGATGGTCAATCATTACTTTTAGGTTCTTTAGCATCTTTAGGGTCACCAAATTAGCACCTGTGCAATTTATTCCCTTGGCCAAGAGCAGAAGAGATTTTAACAAAACTGAGATGGCAAGTTGGCATCAATTTTTCTCACGAACATGAATCCTATGGAACATAATAATATCTACAACATTTTTATGTAAGACGGCCAAGCCGCCAACTAACGTCCAGCACATCAGCATGTTCCTTATTTTCTATTGCAATTTGGCGGTGGTTCACATTTATTAATACAAAATGTTACATGAGTTAAATAAGTTTGTTAATAATTTAATTCTTCAACATACATTTTGTAATTTAAATGCTTCTAGTAAATTTTCATGTCAGCAAATTATTTCACGAATTATTCTATCTAATATGGTAAGCAACTCAAATCATCTAGTTTTTTTTAAAACATACATAATAAAAAACAAAATAAAACAATTACAATAAAAATTAAAAAAATGTTTCTAAGAAGTCCAGGTACAAATAAAAATAACTCAGAGGAAAACTTTTATATTAAACGCCTATTGACTACTATTAATAATGTATTTAAAGGTTTTTTTTTCTAAAAGTCACTTAGTTTGTACCAGTTTTAAAGCACGGAATTTTGAAGCAAATATATCATCAAATATTTTAATTCATGCGACACTTTAAATCATCAAATATATATAGCAAACATATCAGTTCAGTAATCGAAATAATTTGTAATCATAATTTCACCATTATAATTCATGTAACGTTCTAATCACTGACACAACCAAGAATTTGATTCGGTGGTGGTTTCCAACCAAAATGCGCCCAAGGCAAAAATTTTACGCGCCGCATTCTAACTCTACTCTTGAAGAATTTTATTCTCCAAACATTCTAAATCAACCTGTATTCAAATTTAACATTTTTGTGCAGTAAATATGGAAATAGCAAAAGTGTAAGTCCATTTATAACGGCAATTTCATTCAACAAACATTTTAATTCGTGAATTCAAATATTGACCACCTTCATGTTCGATGTATGAGCAAGTAGGTAAATGAATCTAAAGAGATTTATGTTCCGCCTATATTAAATCATGTAGTAAATTCAAATGTTATTATGTAATACACAATAGAGCAAATTCTAGTTTTCGGAACACAAAACAATATTTGTGCAGGATCTTCGTAAAGAGGTATGTATATCTACGAATTTAGGTTGATTGGCGGTAATTTTCATACAATGTCATTATTGAGCTAGGCACCCTCTCAAAAATCAAAATGCTTTTTGAACTGTCTTCCTCACATAGATTACTCACATATGCAATGGCACGGCACTGTTAAAAGTGGCGAAGATTTCTTCAAGCCAGTATTGTGAAGATAATTGGAATATTTAAATTCTTGCACACCTTCATTGACCTGGTAATAGATTAATTGCTCAATAATAAATAATTGTTTGTAATATGTAATAATCACTGACATTCAGAAGTCAAATGAGTAAGAATTATACTTTTATTGTGGGTCTGTCTCAGTAATTATTGTAAATAAATGTTAATAAAGTAATTGGACATGTTTTAGTTCTGAATTTGTAACTAATATCATCTAGTCTAGCAGATAATTCTAACAACCTAATATAGTTAGACTACTAAAAGGTAGTTTTATAAGGCGGGATTATCGTCGAAGGTAATAAGATTTTTTCATGCAATTATCTGTAGTAATATGCTAAGTGCAAGCAAAATTGCTGAAAATTCTGCATATAAAGACTTGTTGCCTAGGAACAGCTTGAATTTGTCATTATTATTTGGCAAAAAAGCCCACCGCGCAGAAGAGGGCACTTTTAGGGTAGGTAAATAACAATGAAAAAACATAAAAGCTGTTTCTTTAAGGCAACAAACCTAAGGTCATGACTTTCAAGCGAACGAAAATATATTTTTTAGGCTATTTCCTGAGCTAAAAGTATACTTAACAATATGCTGTGAAGCTGACAATTTTTTAAATAATCAAAACCAAATTTCGGTAACCGGTAAAGGGTAAAAGCCACCAGAATAATGTACTTTTCAGTTTTTTCACAATGGAGTCTGATTTTCTTCGAAAATTAAATTAAATTTGCCGAGGAAAACGATCTATATAACTATTGACTAAAATAATGAAATATTTTACAGAAATATATATTATTATATATACCTCGAAAAAAAAATAGGGCTAATGCTAATATACAATTTCGTACTTTTCCGTTAAAGAGACAGTTTTCCAGCAAAACTCAGAATTTACGAGAGTTATTCTATTCCAATTATAATCGCTATTATAGAAAAAAAATAACTTTGAAGCCAAAGATGTTTTAAAAACTCCCAGTCGAAAGTAGAAAGTCTTATTGTTTGCTGGTATTTCCTATTTGTAAATTTGCAATGTACTTTTGTGTCTTTCTAGAAAAATAAACGATTTGAATCATTCCTCTCAAAACAAAACTTTAACTTACGGTATTAAATATCTGTAGATAATAGCAGATCTACTCCACTGAGATAGGTCGTAACCAAAAACTCTCATAAGAACCTGTATTATTTGAGTAACTTCATTGAACAACTTTTTAAAAAGAAAGACAAAGAAATGAGTTATTTGCTAGATTTTTATTAATGCGAAATAATTTTTAATCACATTGAATAAATTCTGTTCACTTTAAACCCAACAGCATATTTGAAGTTTTTCCTGTATTTCATTGAGTGGCTTTTCCTTTAACTCAAACAAAAATTGTTAAAACTTAAATTTGACCTATTTTCGGTAGTTCGATTGAACGTACATATTTAAGAAAAAAAATCTAAGAGCAAAATACCAAAAACTAAAAAGTAAAAAAAAATATTTAAAAAAGTTTTTATTTAATTAATAAAAAACTAACTAAAAAGTTAAAAATAAGTTAATTTCAACAGAAAACAGGTATTTTTTTATTCTGTGCATGACAGTGGCAAGTTTTCAAATAAAGGGATGTTGCACTTTACACAAAACAAAGGGGACGTAACACGCTTTTATTTGAAAACTTGGCACTATTACACGTAGATGAAAAAAACGCATGTTTTTTGTTAAAATTAACTTTTTAGATATTTTTCTATTAATTAAATAACAGATTTTCTTATATTTGTTGCCTTTTATTTATTGTTATTTTTGTAAGATAATATATTTAATATAATCCGCGATTGGTATCGCCTTCCAAAATTACGGCATTGGTATCCTGTTTGATTTGATCTAACATGTTTCTATTTGATCCAATTCTCAAAACTCTTGACTATTTTTCATTATTTTAATGGTTGTCCATATTATTTCCCACTTTTTACTTAATTATGATTACTGTTATCATATTATATAATAACAATAAGAATAATAATAACAATAATAATAATTATTATTATTATTATTATTTTTATTATTTTAATGATATATTACTATTTGTGATAGCACAGGAATATTATAAATATGTTTCTACGATACCTTTATTACACATTACATGCAGTGTTCTTATATTTATGGGATAAATAAATGAAAAAATACACATAATCTAATTAAAAAATAAAATAAAAAATCAGCGATGATGGTGGGGAGTGATCGGGCCGGTGTTCAGGTATGCATAGATGGACGGGCCTAGATATAAAGCTTACACAGTGAATGGGGTGTCCAAAAATTTAAAAATGTTAAATAAAATCTAACGGCGATACCAATAAGGGATAAGATGAAGAAACATGTCGCCCAAGTGACACATTAAGATTCTGTTAAAAAATAAAATTCCAATGCATAGACGATATTCGCAAGTATATAAAAACTGCGTCTCAACTCTTTATTTCCTAAGCATAAAAGCCTACAGATTTTTAGGAAGAAACGTATTTTGAATTACTTTGAAATCTTTAAGTATTAAAACAAAAACTATGTCAGAGTTATTGTACCATATCGTCGCTAATTTGGCGTATATCGTATATCGTTTTTGAAAATTTTTCAGGAGAGCACTTTTAAAATTTTAGAAATTTATCCCTTCTATAAATCAACAACTAAGCGAGATACAGAAACAATTTTTGGAATCATATTAAAATGACATCAACATTTTACATTTTACTGCTAATAACCAATATTTGGTAAATGTATTTACAACAAAGATATTTTTGAAAATCTACGTTTTTATATACGCCTATCGCGATACAATATGTACGCCACTTTGCGAACTACGTACTTTTATAATTTTCTAATAAACTCGCTCGACCATTATTCTAATAGGGTTGCGTGGGTATATTGTGAAAATAACTGAACCAAATTGCTCGTAGTTTGTTATTAGGTTTAATAACTAAAAATACAAATATAAATCGAAGTTAAACCTTAAACTTAAGAATTTTACACTATTTTAGCGTAGGGCAGATTCCTGTAAAAATCTTGATAGTTATTCATTCTTATTACCGGTTGAAGACCTTCATATAACGAGCGCAAAGAGAGATATTTTTCTTCTGGATTTTTTTTGTTGCATTTTGTCTGGAAGAACAGTTTTGTTCTCTAAATTAACTTTTCATGGAAGTTCTATAGTTTCAAATTGTTATTCAGAATAGCTTATTTTGAGAACAATTTTGCATAGGTTTTCCTTGTCAACACGAATAATAGACATCTTTGTCAAGTTTTGATCGATGACTTCATTATCTGTCATAGCCCTTCGCACAGATAGTAAACTAGGTTTTATGAATATGAATTAAAATCCATAAAGTCAGGAAATTGCATTTTCGTGTACAATATAAGCGTAAGTTTTTTACCGGCTAAAACTATAATTGGAAATAGTTGGCTAGGCACGTATATATTCCCAGCTCTTGAAAAATATGTCCATGGAAACTCAAAAAAGTAATGCGTTACAGTTTTTATATATTTATTTGTCTTTAGAAAGTATAGGAACATGGCCGGTAATATGATATTCTTATTTGTCCTTGACAACCATTCGAGAAGAGGTCAACTGATTCAACACCCTCAGTGCCACATTGTTTAATAGACATAAATAGACATGTTGCGATTTCTGAAGAACCTCTTTTACTATCTAATTCGGTCCACGTATAACAGTGACAGTCTCTTGTAGCGAGGTTATAAACCGTGAAATTGTAAAAAGATAATCTCTGCTTATAAAATAGTGCGCTTTCTTGTGAGATAGGAAGATTAATAACTTGTTGCGAGTCAAAAACAGCACTAACTAGACGATTATTTTAAGCAATTGAGGGGCGATTTTTCAAAACTGCACATCTACAATTTGGCCGAAACGAGTTAGGCACGACATCTTATATTTAATGTAAAGATGCATCGAATAGAGTAAATTTTGCCAAAACTAAACATCTACTATGATAATTAAATGGCAAAACTGCAGAATTTTCTCAAAAGTTTACATCTACAATCTATAAGATTTCACAAAACTAGCTATCTACTGTATCAAAGACTATTAAAGCATAAATTCTACATATTTACCATTATTTTTAAATCAGTTTCAAGTAGTCTGCTACAAGTGATAGACGTACGCGTTGCGTGTCGTTGCAATATTTTTAAAACGGCCGATTATGAAACCACAGTATTATGTGCGGAGGGCGGACGTAAGGCAAGAAAAATGCCGCGAACTAATCATAAGAAGACGTATTCCGATAATAGTCAGTTACCAACCATCTCTTGTACTCATGGACTAAGTTTAAATTCTGATAAGGAGCACAAACGCAGCCTGTGTGAAGTAGCTGATTTATCTCATGACGATATGGTGCATTTTCAAAATCGTCTTTACTCGAATAAAACAAAGATTCTTCAGGATAGTTTTTTATTAACATATATGAAGGCCAAAGTTCCTGTTAGACGAACTGTGAAATATCCAAAAAATCAGAGGTGTGTAACAAGCTACCTCATTTGGGTGGCGGAAGGCAAAGTAGTTCCGGTTTGTGCAGCTGCATTCCAAAGTATTTTGGGCATATCACGAGGTCGATTACAGCGCTTAGCAAAGAATCACGTGATAACTTGGGATTTGTGTTTATTTATGACAAAAGTGTAACGCCACATATTTTGTAAAAGAAAGATGTGCCGAAAAAATTATTTTTTAAATTATTTTAAAAACTGTTTGCATTCTAATGTTTAATTAAGTAGAAGTAGTTCTCAAGTTTTGAAAAAATCTGTAAAAACTATTATTTTTTTACGACATTTTGTTGATAAAAATTACGAACAATTTTGAGATTTGTGTTTATTTATGACAAAAGTGAAAAGCCACATATTTTGTAAAAGAAAAATGTACCAATTGAAGATTACAAACAATTAAAAGTGTTTCCTGTAAAAACATGAAATTGTACATGTTCAGTTTTGAAAAAACGCCCCTCAATTGCTCTTTCTTCGCTTCCTCTTTTAATAATCATGGCTTGTTCCTTTTCATACTGTGTTTTTCAAACTTTTCCTTTAGACTGTTTTGGCTTCTTCATCTCTTTCTCTAAATGTTGTACAAAGTGCAAATCTTTTTTTTTTTTGGCCGGTGGAAAGACAAATTTATTTCTTTAAAAATCTTTCGATAAAAATCAATACCTCCAACAGTTTCACTTTAATTTTCTTTTAAATACATACTACACAGGTACTCTTTGGTGGTAGATTTCTTACAGTAGTGAGATTCCACCCTGGGGAAAAGATTTATGTGATTACTTATTTTTTTACGATTTTTCTCGTCTCGTTCAAGTTGGACTTTATGCCTTCCTCCTCTTCTCTGTCTTTCAACTATCCCGGTAGCCTCTAATTTTTGTACAGTAGTTCCCATAAATTTCAAATATATTACCAACGTATTTAGAAAGACAACTTTGCAAACAAGAATTTTTACGCCAAAAAATGGTAAGCAATAATCCAACATTTTTTTTTTGAATCTTGATTTTGATGTTTGGGATTTGATATAGTTACGTGTCTGTTGATGTATTCCCTCTGCTGTTGCAGGTTCTCAGTCTCATAAAACTCTTTCATAATTTTGTTTCGTTCTTCCTCTGTAAAAATATGGCAGTATTTTCCAAATTTCTTACAATAATTGCTTTTGCATATGGGTCTTAGTGATTTAAGAGGGACCAGATTCATAGTTGACGCTTTAACTTAGATAGTTTCTTTTTCTTTTGGATCTCACGGGGACTTCCTTCCATTTCAAGCTGCGTATGTTCAGTTACATGTGAGCAAGATCTAAATTTATAATAAACGCAGTCTAGAACATCCATGTCAATATGAATCCTACACAAGAGCGCCTCATACTTATGGCACACGGCACCTATTTTTAAGTCTGTGGAATTTCCTAAAATAACTAACTCCTTGGAGTGGCACCAGATTTTGAGTCTCATCTTTCCATTTAATTATTGAATCCATGCTTATTATTTGGTATTAATTGCAAACACGAAACACTACATGTACACTCCATAAAAGGCAATAACAAACTGCTGAAAATTGCTGCAACGGTTTTGAATTGAAATACGCCACTTGGAAAGGCCATGTATCATTCCAATAGCTATCCTTAGGTGTATAAAACTCAAATTGCAATTTTTCTCATATACGCCACTTTGTTAAATTAGCGCCGATATACTTAGACGAAACATAATTAAAATCGAATCTATATATTTTCATTAAACCCGAGACGTAAATATTTAATTTGAAGGCATAGGTAATAAAACAAAAGGATGTCTCATTGCACAAAATCTGGCCGTCATCATGGCTAGGGGTCTGTAAACAAATTGGAAACAACCAGTTGTGTACTCTTTTGTTAATGCGTAACTTAAGGCCGGTGGTATGCGTTGCATTTTAAATATAATACTTGTTAAAAAATTAACACACATATCTTATGTGGGATTAGATGCGTCATGGTCTTGCTACGGATATGGGATCTAATTTTATAAATGTATCTAGTCTTCTACAAGTTACTCCAGATAATCCAGAATTTAATTTAAGTGATCAAAAAATGGTCTTATGGACAAACCGTTTCCCATTAGTGACAAAAGAACATCCTGGAAATTTGTCGAAATATTTTATACTGAGTAGCGCGATATAGATGCGCACACAGGCTCACTCACGCCCAATATTAAATATTTTTAAAATCTATTTGAGAACCTGAATTTATAACTACATTGGGGCGGGCAGCATAAGTCCGCCAAATCAACCTTGAATCATCGATTTGCCGTTTTTTTGCATCTGTATTGTATTGTAATCTGTGGTAAAATCATAGATTACTGTATGTAATCTGTGGTAAAGTCATGAAATTTTGGTTTACGGTGTTGAATAATGGATTATTTATTTGTCTCAAACAAATATATTTTTAAATATCGATTTGAAATATACGTTAGCGAATTAAGGAGTAGCTACATGCCGAGCGGCCAAAGCGTCCCAGTCCCAGTGTTGCATTCGTTTCAGAGAAAAGTTTCTTTTCTTTAAGACAAATGGCGCATAAATAAAGTCTGGTTTAACGAGGAAAAGAAGTTAATACATCTCACACAAAAAAGGAAAGAGACATTTCCTGGGTTATCCCACATAAAAAGGAGTAACTTTACACCGATAAATTTTTCACGAAAATGGGCCGTGTTCTTTAAAAATCGAAAATCATTCTTTATTATCGGAAACTTTTATGATTATTAAAAAAAATATATTTATTTTTTGAAACTTTTATAATTTTGAATTTTATTTAATTTATGTTCATGAGTTTTTCATTATATTCTATAAATAGCAAACGCAAAAGAAAAAACATTCTTTTTTCAGACATACCTTATGCAGGGTCGGTTTGCTTGTAAACAAGCAATAATGTGTTAGTGGCCGAGAAAAAGTTGGTCTTATTTTTTTCAGTTAGACCTAAGGGAATAGACGTACATTTTATGACTATATTGATTGGCGGGTATTACCACTGCTATAGCTATGATTTTTTTAAACGCTCAATTTTCAGAAAATTTTTATATTTAGTTTTTCAAAAAAATTTAACTGAATTTTTTCTTTGGAAGTTATTTCCTTTAAACAGATTGCCAACTCTAGTTCATTTTCAGCATCAGTTTTAGGCCAGCTAATCAGTTGTTTTCTTGAAAAAAACACTACCGCGAATCACGTGGCTGACATTTTTCGCCCAATTTTTCATCTTTCGACAAGCACAAATTAATGGCGAAGTCAACTTTTTATTTTATTTAAAATTAAAAAAGTTTCTCTTTTGGTGCGCTCTTTGTGGGCATAATTCAAATCGTTGGCACGGTATATAAGAGGTCCTTTCTTTTATATAAAATATTTATTGCGTTACCAGTTAGTAATTGTAAATAAATTGATATTTACGGTTCCTCCTACGCTAGGGCGATCAAGTCGCGTTTAACTGCTTTGAGTAGTTTGGTTATATTGCATTCTTATTTTCATTTATTATTTCAATTTCAATTTCGTCTTGTCTTGGGTTAGTTTGCGACAGTTGCGCCCCACAGCTGCTGGGCAAATACAAATATATTAAGAATGTCACGCACGGCGGCCGGCCCTTCGCTCGTTTCGGGGGCTCAACCACCAGAAACTACCCAAACTAATTCAAGGCATGACCAACATGCAAAAAAAAATAAAGATAAAAACGCGAAATAACTAAAACTAATCCAAACGGCTAACGAGATCCGATCGTCCTAGCGTAGGAGGAAACGAAAATATGAATTTAGTTACAATTCCTAATTGGTAGAAGCGAGCAGTCGCTGTCTCATAGAAGGGAATGTACAAATGCAAACGGAACTAAACATACTTTGTTTCGTTTAAAAAGCTTTCCTTACTATATATTCCACTTTTTACAGCCCATGCTAGAGGGTGCTGACTAACCAACATTTCGCGTTTTTTCATTCCATATTCCAATATATCCCGCAATGCTGTCAATCGCTTCTTCAAGTAAAAGAAGTATTTTTAAAAGCCAATAAAACCGTATAACCCACTCTTTATACGACTGAAATTTCGATGTAATGACATTTTGGCGTGAAAACATACAAGTTCAATATTAATTTTTTTCCAAAGCCTATTTGACTCTTCTGTGTCGTTTTCCGTTTCCTGCTCTGGCAACTCATATACTACTATAAACATTTTACTCTCATAATATTATGCTATTGGTTAGTAAGTGTTTTCGCGGATATCTTAAGATTTATACTATCTTTAATACATTTTTTTTGTACTCTCAATCAGCTGTTTCCAGGTTCCTACTATATTTCTTCCTGATGATCGATTGAAATACAATTTAATTTTCTTCATACTACTTCACTTCTTTATTTATCTCGATCCTTTTCCACTCTTTTAAAATTTAATAATTAAGAGCGATTTCTTCTGGAAGTGCCCTTGTCTAAAAATGTCTCAGATCATAAGCTATTTACATATGCTTTCCTTACCACGGTTTATTAGAATGGTGACAATCAAGAGCCTTATTCACATCATGTTTAAATAGAAAGTCATTAAGGGCATACTTTTTGTATTTTTTATTGTTTTTGCCAATATCTTCGATTTGAAGAAAGATATCAGGTTGCGGTTTTCATGGAATTTTAACATTGAAAATGTTTTTGTTTTCCTATTATGGGGTATCAAATCACGAAAAAATGCATGCTACATTTGGCACATCACGTAATATACGTGAGAGATCGTGATAGTCTGTTTCTGAGGACGGAATCGGTTCAAATGACAAAAATGTATTAAAGCTAACTGAAACTAACCGAAAGTTGATTGAATGACTAATCCAAACTAACTAAAAGTAATCAAAAACACAAAAAGGGTTAAAATGAATTGGAACAATTTAAAAAAATAAGAGTAAGTTAAAAAACTCAAAACGAAATTGAGCGAATAACTAAAACTAACCATAAAAATTAACATTGGTTATAACCTATCGGATCCCGGTTCAAATTACTAAAATAAATTATTAAACTAACTGAAATTAACCGAAGGTTGATTCAACGACTAGCCGAAAGTAACGAAAAGTAACGAAAAGCTCCAAAAAAGACTAAAACGTATCGGAACACATTAAAAATATTAAAGTAAGTTAAAATTAACGAAAACGAACCGAATATTGGCGACTAACCAAAACTACCCAAAAACATTAAATTTGATTATAACGTATCGGCGCCGATTGAAATGAACTGAATATTGATTGAACGACTACCCACGACCACTATCTACCCAATCTAACCTAAACTAACCAAAAGCATATGGCTAAAAGGTCTATTAAAATTGATACGAACGTATCGGAACCAGTTCAAATGATTAAAATAAGTTGAGAATAAGTGAAACTAACCGAAAGTTGATTAGAAGACTAACCAAAACTAACCAGATCTATTAAAATTCATTATAACGTATCGGAACCGGCTCAAGTAAGTAAAATAACTTGAGACTAAGTGAAACTAACCGGAAGTCCGTTAGACAACTAACAAAAACTAACCAAATTTATTAAACTTTATTATAACGTATCGGAACCGACTCAAATGACTAAAATAGGTTGAGACTAAGTGAAACTAACCACAGATCTAGGAAGGGGAACTAACCGCAAGTTGATTAGACGACTAACCAAAATCAACCAAATAAGTGAAATAAGTTGAGACTATGTGAAATTAATCAAAAGTTGATTAGACGACTAACCAAATCTATTAAAATTGATTATAACGTATCGAAACCGATTGAAATGGCTAAAATAAGTAGAGACTAAGTGAAACTAACCGGAAGTTGATTAGACGACTAACCACAAGAAACCAAATTTATTAAATTAAATTATAGCGTGTCGGAACTGACCCAAATGACTAAAATAAGTTGATACTAAGTGAAACTAATCGAAAGTTGATTAGACGTCTAATCAAAACTAGCCAAATCTGTTAAAATTGATTATAACGTATCGGAACCGACTCAAATAACAAAAATAGGTTGAGACTAATTGAAACTAACCGAAAATTGAATAGACGACTTACCGAAACTAACCAAGTCTATTAAAACTGATTATAGCATATCGGAACCGGCTCAAATAAGTGAAATAAGTTGAGACTAAGTGAAACTAACTGGAAGTTAATTCGACGATTATCCAATACTAAATAAATTTATTAAAATTAATTATAACGTATCGCAACTGACTCAAATGAATAACATAAGTTGGGACTAAGTGGAACTAACCGAAAGTTATCTATTAAAATTGATTTGAACGTTTCCGAACCGACTCAAATAACTAAAATAAGTTAAGACTAAGTGAAACTAACTAAAATTTGATTCGACGACTAATCAAAAATAACATAATCCATTTAAATAGATTTTAACGAATCGTAACCGGTCCAAATGACTAAAATAAGTTGATACTAAGTGAAGTAAACCGAAAGTTGATTAGACGACTAACCAAAACCAACCAAATCTATTGAAATTGATTATAACGTATCGGAACCGACTTAAACGACTAAACTAAATTGAGACTAAGTGAAACTAATTGAAAGTTAATTGAACGACTAACCAAAACTCACCAAATTCATTAAAATTGATTATAACGCATCGTAACTGGTTCAAATGACTAAAATAAGTTAAGATTAAGGGAAACTAACAGAAAGTTGATTCGACAACTAACCAAAAATAATCTAACTTATTAAAATTGATTATAACGTATCATAAACGGATCAAATGACTAAAATAAGCTGATATCAAGTGAAATTAACCCTAAGTTGATTAGACGACTAACCATAACCAACCAAATCTATTAAAATTGATGATAACGAGTGGAAACCGACTCAAATTAATGAAAATAAAATAATTTGGGACTGAGTGAAACTAACCGAAAGTTGATTGAACGACTAATCCACACTAACCAAATCCATTAAAATTAATTAAAACGTATCGAGATCGGTTCAAATGACTAAAATAAATTAAGAGTAAGGAAAACTATCAGAACATTGATTGGGGGACCAACCAAAAGTAACCAAATCTATTAAAATTGATTATCACCTAACGGAACCGGCTCATATAAGTAAAAAAAGTTGCAACTAAGAGAAGCTAACTGAAAATTGATTAGACGAGTAACCAAAACTAACCAAACCTATTAAAATTGATTATAACGTATTGGAACCGACTTAAATGACTAAAATAAGTTGATACTAAGTGAAACAAACCTCGTTAGATCGGGGAAATGAGAGACGAATCGAATGCTGTTTTTACAACCACCACTAATATTATAAATAATAAAAACCAACGAAACTTGAAGTAATATGCATTTATGAGGTATATTTTGGTAAACTAAACTTGCGAAATCTGCTAAAAGTAATTTTTACATTAGATTGTGTTAAGGGTGGGTGAGGGTAACTTTTTGTTTCTCACGACAGACTAGTATTGTTTCATATCGTTAGATCGAGGAATGTGAGACGAATCGAATTCAAATGGTATTTTGCTTTTTACAACCGCACTTAAAACATTTTAAATTGTTAAAAAGAACGAGACTTGAAGTAATATACATTTATTTGGTATGTTTTGGTAAACTAAATTTACGTAATCTAACCTGATCTCACCCAAACTTCTATCAACTATATATTTCCACACAATTATGAGTTGTCCCAAATTTAATAAGCGTTGCATTCTGCTGTGGAATTTCAGTGTCGCCCCCGGTTGCATCTTTGTGAAGGACTGTGAATTTTTGAGTTTCTATTCGACTTTATAAACAGGAGATATTGAATATACTGCTGCGTATGAAATTTGTGAAAAAAAGCGAAAGATGGGTGGTATGTCAGCGCCCTCTAGCACCGACTGTAAAATGCATATTGCCATAGTTCATAGAGTGAAATATAGAGTACAACCCAAACTGGAGTTATCAACTTTTAGGAAAATTAAACTTCAACCTTCTCACAACAATTTAAAAAAACATATTTTCCTGGGATTACTATGAAATTATTTAAAATATTTCTTCGCTTACAAAAAACGGGAAAAATGGTCTTTTCTTAACGGCTCTTTTAGGAACTTAAAAATAATTTCCACCAATCTTCTGTAGCTACTTTTAATGCATTTTTTCCGCAAGCCATACGACTACCACTTTTTGGATCTGGAATCTGGAAGAGTTGAGGGGGCACTTAGGCCCCATTGGGCCTCCTGTGCATCTTCCCTATGTCAAAAAATTCGTCTAGGCCATCGCCCAGCCTAGTGTTGTAAAAAAGCGGCGATGTTGCTCGAGGAGGTTGCTCTGAGAAAAGCCAAGGTTGGCCATCGTTCTCCTAAAATGGATTCCCTTAGCTCCGAAACCGAGTCGCAATCGTAGGGCAAATGCTTTACTGTTTGGTCATCTTGTTTACAACCTCTGCATAGAGGTGTCTCTCATAATCTCATTGTGTAGAGATGTCTTAGTGTCCACTGCCCAATCAGAATCCCTTCCATTAGTCGTAGGTTCTTCCTTACCATACCCAGGTATGCTTTGCTGCAGACTCATTGGGGTAGTTTAGTAGCTAGTAGCTCCCTGGCCCGTCGACAGTTAGTTGTTTCGTCCCATCTCGCCCTAAAGTCTTCATGGGTGATCTTTTTTTTTATCAGATGTATCAACGTCGCTATAGGTAGGTATAAAGGGCCGGCTTCCATAATGATTGAACCGGCTGCCTTTCTAGCCAAGGTATCCACTAATTTGTTACCATCGCACTGTGTATGCCCTTTAACACAGCACGAACTTTCGACTAGATAGATACGAGAGTTCTTAACTGATAAAGAACATGAACATTTGCGTTATGTATATATCGTAGTTATATTATTATCAGTTTGCAGAGCATTAGGAATACCAGCCAGAACGGTAACGAATTATTCATCGGCACACGATACCCAAAATTCGCTAACTGTTGACTATTTTATGGATGAAAAAGGATCTATAATGGAAGAACTTAACTCGGATTCAATATGGAATTTCCATGTATGGAACGAAGTTTGGATGGCTCGTCCAGACTTAGGAAGAGAATATTCAGGTTGGCAGGCGATCGATGCAACACCACAAGAGTTAAGCGGGGATATGTATAGGTGACTATAAGAAATAAATAATAATAACATTCATGAATTATGAAATATATGAAATATATAATACACTTTGAAAATTGTGCAAAAAATTGTTTAATTTTAATGCAAGAACCAGAGTAAAATGTTAATCAAATGTATTATTTGTAGTCAAAGAGTATAGTAAATGACATTTATGATGAAATAAGATAACACATACTACGCATATATTTTAGATGTGGACCGGCTTCGGTAGTGGCAGTAAAGAACGGTGAAATATTAAGACATCATGATACCAATTTTCTATTCGCAGAAGTAAATGCTGATAAGGTAATTTATATATTCTCCTACCAGTTGATGTTTCTTTGACACGTATTACATCAGTTTTTGGAAACTGACTTATAATTTTATACCTAATCACTTTTTGGACTTATATAGAATAGTATAAACACTTTCAACAGTCGTCATAATTAAGTATTAATTTTATATGAAATCTTTTTGCAATTTTAGATATACTGGAGATGGAATGGTCCGACCCAGCCACTCAAACTTTTAAGGAAAGATATCTATGGCATAGGAAAACTAATTTGCACCAAAGCACCAAGGTCATTCGAAAGGGAAGACATTACCTCATCTTACAAATATTCCGAAAAAACTACAGAAGAGAGAACTACAATGTTAAAGGCACTCCAACAATCCGAAAACTTATTTTCAAGGTAAAAGATATAATGTGAACGTATTTTAGGTAAATTGTATATTAGCATAAGAGACATGCTGTCACGAGATATGAGCCTGCCAATATCAGTTGTGCATCGAATTTTAAATGATTATAAATAACATCCTTACCAGAATCATTAACAAGTGGTTAATAAATAAATTCGACCCATATCTATCCCGCGAGCAAGCTGGCTTTCCAGCCGGATTTGGCACAAATGACCATCTACAAATGGTCAAGTGCCTTATCGAAAAATGCATCGAATATAATAAACCCCTCTGCATAATTTTCGTCGATTACGAAAAGGCTTTCGACACAATAAACCAGATTAAATGCTACAAGCTCTTGCTGAATGCCGTATCGATCATAGATACATCGAGGTCATCAATCACTTGTACCAAAGAGCAAAAGCTTGTTAGGCTGCAAGATGATTCCCAAGACTTTGTTATTGCACGAGGTGTACGCCAAGGAGATGCCATATCACCAAAGTTGCCAACTTTGGTGACATGTGCATAAACATAGATGGCGAAAAACTAAACCATCTGAGATTCGCCGACGATATCGTAATTATCGCAGATGACAAAGCAAAACAAATGCTACGGAGGCTCAGGGAAGCATCGAACTCTGTTGGACTCAAAATCAACACCAACAAAACTCAATACATGACAAATCTTGTTATGAGTGTGGCACTCAAGATAGGTGGAGTAAACATAGAGCAAGTAAGCTCTTATAAATACCTTGGTCACGAAATCTCTATTGGTAGAGACATCCAAACCAGTGAAATATCGAGAAGAATAGGCCTAACATAGGCGGCCGTTGGAAAGCTGCGCAATATCTTTAAGTCAGACATTCCAATATGCCTAAAAAGAAAAGTATTCGAACAGTGCGTTTTGCCTGTGCTTAAATACAGGGCTGAAACACTTACCCTCGCAAAGAACAATACAAATAGAATAAGCATCGCGCAGAGGAAAATTGAGAGGTCGATGTTAGGTATATCGCTAAGAGACAGGGTCCCAAATATAAGATTAAGGGAGAGATCCGGAGTGACGGACGCGGTAACCCGTATAACAACCTTAAAATGGAACTGGGCCGGTCATGTGGCGCGAGTTTCGGACAATCGCGGGACAAAGATGATACTTGAGTGGAGACCGCGCCAAGACGCATACAGAAGTAGAGGCCAACCAGATGGACCGACGACATCAAAAGGATAAATACTAACTGGATAGAGGCAGCACAGGGTCGGCAAGGATGGAGAAAGCTACGGGAGACCTATGTCCAGCATTGGACGCGATTGGTCGCTTGATGATGATGATGATGATGACCATGTTAAACTGCGTCAACATAATTAGATTTTGACAGGAGCTAAGATTTT
>MU190675.1:0-13193 GCA_016904865.1 Pissodes strobi | reverse complement strand
AATTCAAGTCAAGGTCGTACGCTAAGCAACGAAGAGATGATAGCTTTCTATATTAACACAAAATTAACGGTTGACACGTACAAGAAAACCAGGAAATAGTGTTGAAGGGCAGTATTTCCTTCTTACTGTCAGGTACTTTGATCTAAAATAGACTGCTTATCTCCAATAAAAGATATTACTATAACAGAAATCGGTGCAGAAAAAAATTACAGCCTGTTTTAGATTTAACAGTTCAAAGTCTTATTAAATTTCAAGAAGATGTAATTACCAGGTTAATGCATTCCCCGTTGCCTTTTACTTTAGTCAGTTAGTGGGGATATGAAGGATGTTCTGCCACAACAGTTTGTTGCCTGCATGGAACTGTAACGGAATAAATGGTCATTCCATTACACTTAAATTTATACAATTCTAAATTGAAATTACAATATAAAATTAAGTCGAAAGTAAACAAAAAATTTATATTTACTGTTACTTAAGATATCCTTTTCTATATATAAAAATATGAAATTCAAGAGAAAATAATGAGTCTTATCTTATGACTGAAAAGGTTTTCATCTTGTGTTGAGACGCCGATCGGGTGAGTGCTAATTTATAATCTTGAAATATTTGATTCATCTTCCAATATTTTTAACCAATTCTTTCAGTTTTAGATACATAATTAATATTTGTTAATGATTTGCTTAGTATTTTTTGAATAAAGCAAAACTTGGATTTTTATATCCAACTTTAATTAGCTTACATCATTTTTTTAATTATCGTCGTGGCCTTTTGGGTAATATTACCGATTCATTGGTGAATAGTTGCAATTCTTATTAGCCAAATTCATGTAATTTCATAAAGGCTCAGGCCAAATTTAGGGAAATCGCAACTAGTTCATCATTTAACGGTCACGCACATTTCGGTTAACGTATTTTCATTCAAATTTAACAGCATTATTTGGGTTAATTCTAAGGGAAATTCTACTTATTCTTGCAAAGGTATTAAGTTGAATTTTTAGTGAAATTTCTTCGAATTTTCCCTCATAGTGTGGCTGGTTTTAATTTTTTTTACAGGATCATTTAATTAAATTCTCAATTTTTTTGTTACATCACGCATAGCTATTAGCATTCACCCTATCTTGGTCTTAATCCTGATGTACCAACATTATAGAGCACTTATGAGAGGTTAATCTCACATATGTAAATTTACCTGATTTTATCTTTTATCTACATTTCTATCTCGGATGCGAGTTAGGAATTATATTATCTTTATCTTTAATTAAATTGACACAGGTGCCAAGAGCCGAAGTAAGAGTACTAGTGCTTACTTATTTTGAGTCATAAGACTCATTGTTAGAGGTTGTACCTCTATTTATTATCGTATTTAAAATAATACCAAAAATATTACCTTTAGATGAATTTTACCGAGAGTCACTGATTTTTAACAAGCTATTCCATTATTTTCTCTTGAATTTCATATTTTTATATAAAGAAAAGGATATCCTGAGTAGCAGTAAAAATTAATTTTTTGCTTACTTTCTACTTAATTTTGTATTGCAATTTCAATCTCGAATTGTATAAATTTAAGTGTAATGGATTGAGCATTCATTCCGTTACAGAACATAGGTACGTCTCAAACAAATGCACCGGCTATATTATAATATTGCGAAAAAGTCTTTGGTCTAGTGGAAACCACAGATGTTAGCCACAACAGACAAAGGGTCGCAGTGGAGGGCACTATCTGGACCGACTGACGTGTACGAAATACGAATCTAAGTCGTAAGACAACTGCGTTTATATTTAGAGCAAGGTGCTCACCCGTGACTGAGTTGGAAGCGTCCATCCACTGGGTGCATCGGCATTGGTGCGATTTATTAGTGGTTGCCCAATAGTGGATATTTCGAAGACTGGATTGCTCAACATACTCTCATTGTTTTTATTGAAACTTCTGTGAACTTGCGCTTATTATCATTTAATATTGTATGGTCTCTCTACGTGTGTTTTTTGTGTTCTTTCATTCTTACATTTAAAGCACGTTTAGTTTCAGCAATATAAGACACATTCACATGGATCTTGTTTAGATCAATCAGGTCTTATTTTTGTTACGAGGCCTCTTAGTGTTGATTCAGACAAACCGTTTTGAATTAAGCTATTCATCTAATCTTCTTGGACGATTCCTTTACATACGGCATCCTTAAGGGATAGAGGCAGTCTTGTTCAGGCGGAAGTGCTGTTGGTTCTGCATGACAGTTCTCTCTAATCCTATTTACCAACCTCTCCCTTTAACCATTCTGAAGCAGATCCATCTTGATATTGCCCAATTCAGCGTCATAAGATGCTTGGTCACTGCATAATATAGTTGTTCGTTTACATAGCGTTTTAATTATGTATTCCTAGCCTAGAACAAGTATTGGATTTTTAGGTAATATTGTACATGGGGTATTTTTCATCCCTCAAGCACTTGTCTACGTCATCGTCACCACAACTATTCTATTAAATTTGACTTTTGTGGAGTTTCCAGCGCTCCATGATTCTTGTGAAGTGTTCTAAAATAATTCAGGAAAATTAAAATGGCATAAAGCTGTCTAAGTCAGATAACGTTCCTGCTGAAAACCACATATTTATATGGCCATAAGCCTGGCCTCTCATTACTTTACCACCTTCATCATCACGGTGGTTTTCAAAAAATATTCAAATTATTTTTGCACATATTTGCAAAGATTCCCGACTGCGCCTAAATGCGATAATAATCTGAGGGATATTCCTACAAAGTGAACAGCCTGTAATTAATACATAATGTATTTGTGATATCAAGCACTAGCAAATGGTTTATGTAGAAAATGCATTATGCAGTACAGAACAATCTTAGTCAAGTGACAATAATGAGCTTTGAAGTCAGAATCACTCAAATATGACGTAGTAGTTATTGTCATTGAATAATTATCCAGATGTTAATGGTTATTGAGAATGATCAATAAAGTATTTCCTGGTAAAAATGATGTTCCAGTAACGTCTATTTTTACGAAAAGAGGAAGTTATTAGTCCAACACCAAAAGCCTTGTCAACTTTGTACAAATGCCCCTTCGTGGGATGGAAGCTATTAAGCAACATTTATATTTACTGCAATAATTTTACTAAATACGATTTTTTTTTAATTCCATTAATTATTTAATGCGTATAACTGTACAGGGTTATTAATTATTGCATAAACTAGTACCTAAAAAAGCGTGAGCAGATTAAAATTGTAAGAAGATATATCCTATCTTCAAAGTAAAACCGTCTCTCAATGTTATATTTGGTTTTAGATTTCCGCTGGATATGTTTTCTTTTATATCAATTCAACATTTTTATAATAATAATGTGGTATCTCTATGATTTTATCAGATCTTGATTTGGACATTCTTTAGAAAACATAACAAATAGTAGAAGGCTCGAAAAAAACATGTTTGGGGAAAAATGGGTATGTCTGCTATTGCATGAACCTTTCTTTAATAGACATCTAATTGCCTCCGACTTTATTCCTTGTACTTAAATTTGTACCTTATTATAAAATAATAACTATATTTTAGGTACTACCTAAATGAAGATTTCAACGATATCTACTTTCATTTCAATCTTTTGGACGATGTGAAAATTGGACAGCCGTTTGACGTATCCTTTGCTATGAGAAACAGATCCAGAACCAAAGACTATCGGGTGTCCATAATCTTACGTGTTGATGTAGTAACTTATACTGGAAAGGTTGGTGAATCGATAAAGAAAGAACATTTTAATGTGACCGTGAGACCAGAATCAACGCATGAAGTAAAACTTACTGTCAGTTATGATGAGTATGGTAAAAGAGTTATTGATCAATGTGCCTTTAACGTTTCCTGTTTGGCTTCGATAGAAGATACGAAGTTTGAATATTACGCACAAGACGATTTTAGGTAAGAGCATTTTTGTTTTTAATTATTTAACTTATTTGTTGTCTTTACAAATACATATTTCTAACTTTATTTCCCGTTTTATAGAGATATTGGTTATTGGTTCAGAAGATACGTATTTTTGAAGTGAAACTTCTTTACCGAGAGTAAATTCAGAAAAAAATGAAACGCTTATCAAAGTTGAAACGGTTATCAAAGTGAAACGCCCCTTTAATTAAGCATGTTCCTGTATAGCTAGAGGGTTGAAATATTTTCAGGACATGTAGCAGGGGTAAGAGAGCATCCTGGACGAAAACTGAACCGCGTTCGGCCAGGAGAGGTGGGAGATGAAAAACTAAAATAATTAATTTCGGGATAACGAGCTACGGGGATGGAATTTTTATGTAGGTGCGCCTCGCGGGGGCTACCTTTGACCATATAGGGGGACCGGGGCTCTAATTTAAGGGGGGATTTTGGGGAAAAAACCTTTTTTGCTGATATCTCTGCAACGAAGCTCCGGGTCGAAAATCTGACAAGCGATGATCCCAGGGGTCATTATTGGGAGTGGGGGGCGGGAATTGTACCCCCACCTCCCCGTATACCCAACAACTTTCGAAAAAGTGAGAAACAATTGAAAAAAACGTAAAAAATTGTTCGGAAAGTTAATAAAAGTATTATAAAACGAAATATGAAAAAAAAGTTAGAGAACCGCGGCTTTAGGCGAAACAAGGCGAAGGAGTTCAGCTACGAGGTCAAGGATTGCAAAAATGGAAAGAAAAAAATGCTTTATGAAAAAATTTTTTTGCAAAAATGGGAAAAAATTGAAAAAACCTAAAAAAGTTCCAAATAAAAAAAATAATAAAAAAAAGAAAAAATTGTTCGGAGTTAATAAAATTATTACGAAACCAAATAAGAAAAATAATTAAAAAAGGAAAAAATTGTTCGGGAAATTAATAAAAGTATTATAAAACGAAATAAAGAAGAAAGAAATTCAAGAAATAGTTAATATCCTTCAGATGCTTAGGAATGAGAATCTTAAAATGTACGTTAATCTTTCTAAATGTTATTATGCCCATCGAGCTTGCGAAAAGGATAATAAAATAAAATCAATATAAATAGTGACTATTTCAAAAATGGTGAAATATATGTTATGAAAATTATTTTGAAAATAACTCATATAAAATATTATCACGTATATTATACATCTACAGTAGGTAATACCCTGTAATTAAAATTGCATTTTCTCTATAATTAGAATTATTATTTACATTCCTGTCACATGATCTGCAACCAGTATAAAGTGAAAACTAACAGATAACCCTATGGTTTACTGACATGCTTTAGACTCAACCACTAATCAACTAGGTTTGAAATGTTTGTCTAAAAAGATTGTTTTTCTTTACACTTCACATTTTATTAAAAACCGAATATTCTCTCTCATCATTAGTATATAGTCAAACTATTTTCTTTTTTCAAGGATAAGAAAGCCCGACATTAAAATAATTCTACGAGATTCCCCCATTGAAAACACGGAGGTTACTGCGGATATATCAGTAGAAAATCCTTTGCCAATCCCACTTAAAAAAGGAGAATTTACAATAGAAGGACCTGGAATAGAAGGGAAAATTAGGCTAAAAGTAAAAAGAGTGGAACCTGGTGAAAAAGCCATAGGTATAGTATGATGTTATTTTGCCAAAAATTTCCATACTTATCATACGTTGTAAAATAAGCATCTGGCACACCTACTAAAACTATATTAAGTCATCTTACCGTCCGTGTTTTTTATAATACTGTCAAATCAAGAATTCCAATTTGGCCATCTTGTGCTATATCTGCTTAGTGAAGATTCTTCTCAGATCCTGCTTAATTGGAAATGCCCATCAAGGAGTCTGGAACATACAAAAATATATATATTTATTACCGTTTCTTAGCTGACACTTTAAAGATGATCTGTTTTGATTTCAAAACATGAATTTTAGAATTCAAGACAAAACAAAAAAATCTTATGTCAATGAATGCTAAGATTTCTTGAAAAAAAGTCGTGCAATCTTAAAATACATTTACCAATTGAAATAATAGAAACACTTATCCTAAACGCATTTATTTGTGAAAATAAATTAGAGCAACCTTCACACTCGACGCGCATTTCGACAACCATGTTAGCACCCAGGAAATGATTACAACTAGACTTGTACTCTAACTAACTCTATTTATATTAACCAATTCCAGAAATTTATTTAGGTATACTCGTGACCAAGTGACCAAGATCAGTGCCGTATCGGATAGAGTCATATATATAACATTAAGACTCAATGAACGTTATACAATGCAGGTTATCAACGCATATGCCCCAACACACGCATCGGAAGACCACGAGGTGAAACAACTTTATGAGGATATCACAACAGCAAAACAACAAGAAAATGCCTACTTCACAGTAGTTATTGGTGACTTCAATGCAAAAGTTGGAGCCAAAGAACAACACGACACACGATATGTTGGACCCTACGGTCTGGGAGAGAGAAACGAGAGGGGAGAAATGTTAGTCAATTTTCTTAATAGCGAACGCCTGTATTGCTTGAACACTTTTTTCAAAAAACCGCCACACCGCAAATGGACATGGAGAAGTCCAAACGGTTCAACCAAAAACGAGATCGATTTTATCCTATCCAACTTTCGTGAATACTGCAGGGATGTGACCATTTTGAACCGAGTGGACACGGGGAGCGACCACAGAATGGCCAGGGCCTGCTTCCGATTAGATATCAGGAAGGAAAGAAATAAACTTATTAGTAAACCCCGGTTTCCGACCAGAGATGAGTTGGAGGCAAGGAAAGAAGAATACCAAAAAGAAGTCACACATCGACTTGAAACGGAAGACGCTGTTGAAGGAATGGATGTCAACCAAGTAAATGAGAACATAAAAGCTGCTCTACATAATGCAACAAAAAAGATCTGCTCCATGACCAAGAAACAAAACAACTCAAAACTTAGTACCCACACTCGCCAATTGATGGAACAAAGAAGGGGAATAGAAAAAGGTACAGACGAACACAGACTCCTAAACAAAAGAACAAAAAAGGCTATTAGAACAGACATAAGAAGACACCATACCAAAATAATACGCGAAACAATCGAGAATAACGCAAATATGAGGGTTCTCAGATCTAGATTGTCAAAGGGAAGGCACGAACTAAGGAAGATAAAGAATAAACAGGGAATAGTTATGTCGGATCCAAAAACGATTTCTGAATCCATCGAAGCATTTTACACAGAACTGTACTCACCATCTACAAATAACGCAGATGAAGATCCAAATATCTCAATTCAGGTAACGAACGTAGGATCAGAGGAGATGCCCGATATATCCCTGGACGAAATAAGAAAAGCCCTAAAGAGTATGAAAAACGGCAAGTGCCCTGGTGAAGATGGAGTCACGGCGGAAATGTTGAAACTGGGGGGAAGCAACCTCGAAAAGAGAGTCCAGACCCTTTTAAATAAATGTCTACACGAGAGTAAAGTACCAGAGGAATGGTATAATGCCGAGGTAGTGCTCCTGTTCAAGAAGGGCGACCTAACGAATATAGAAAACTACCGACCAATCAGTCTGCTGTCGCATATCTATAAACTTCTCACCAAGATCATTACAAACCGCCTTTCAAATAAACTAGACTTCTGCCAGCCAGTGGAACAAGCGGGTTTTCGCAGCGGATACAGCACAATTGATCACTTGCAAACACTTCGCACAGTCATAGAGAAAACAACAGAATACAACATACCCATAAGCCTAGCATTTGTAGACTTTCATAAGGCGTTCGATTCTATAGAAACACGGTCCTTTTTAAACGGTTTAAATAACGCCAGAATAGACTCAAGGTACAGCGCACTTATAAAGAATATCTACCAAAAAGCAACAATGCATGTGAGAATCAATGATAACACTACGACGGGAAAAATAAAATTAAACCGAGGAGTCCGCCAGGGTGACACCATATCACCAAATCTGTTTACACTGGCTCTGGAGGAGGTCTTTAAAACACTACAATGGCAGGAAAAAGGTCTGAAAATCGATGGATCGTATCTTACTAATTTACGAGTTGCGGATGACATAGTCCTCATTTCAGAAGACCCGTACGAGTTGAGAGCAATGCTGCAGCAGCTGAACGAGGCATCTAAAGCTATAGGTTTAAAAATGAACACTGCAAAAACCAAAATCATGAGTCCAGACCAACTGTATATATCCCTAGATAACAGCATAATCGAAAATGTTACCGAATATATATATCTCGGTCATACTATTAAATTGGGAAAAGAAAACCAAAGAGCAGAAATATCAAGAAGAATTGGACTTACTTGGGCCGCCTTCGGCAAACTCCAACATATTTTTAAAAATCAGGAAATCCCTATAAACCTAAAACGTAAGGTATACGACACATGTATTCTGCCCGTGGCTACTTATGGCCTCGAAACAATGGCCATCACAAAACAAAGTGCAAACCGATTAAGACGAACACAGAGAGCGATGGAGCGCGCTATGCTGGGGGTGTCCTTGCGAGATAGAATAAGAAGCGAAATAATCAGGAGGAAAACGCAGGTGGCTGACGTCATATCACGTGTAGCAGAGCTGAAGTGGCGTTGGGTAGGTCACTTCGCAAGACAGCAGGACGAAAAATGGACTGTCAAGGTAACGCACTGGAGACCCAGGGACACCAAGCAAAGCAGAGGTAGACCACAGAGACGCTGGATAGACGACATTGTGGAAGTGGTGGGAAAAAACTGGTCCCAAATTGCTAGAGATCGACAGACGTGGAAGAGATACGAAGAGGCCTATGTCCAGAAGTGGATGGAGGAAGGCTGATGAAGAAGAAGAAGATACTCGATCAATCAGTACAACCCTTATCTATCTTCATTATTTAAACTCTTCTTATATTTAATAATTTCCATACTGTCCTATGCGTCTAACAATCTGTTGTTAGATATAATATGAATTGACTTTAAACTGTTAACTGTTATTTTGTGCTCAGCAACACATTATTTTTTGTTTTACCATACCTTAGCCCTTAATAGCTACTGTTCCAAGCCTATGACTTTAGAACTATCCTAAGATCAATGTGACCCAGATATCAAAAAATTAATATTAAAAAGGAAACAATATCAAAATAGTTTTGTTTGGGTTCAAGAAAAGTAAAGAAAATACATAGAAGTATAACATAAATGTTAAAAACGCAACTCGGAAATAACTTGAGCATAGGTTTTTGGCCCAGTGTTTTGGTCCTTTTTGTGTAAGTAGCACCTCTTTTTCTGAGTTTGCGGAAAACCTTCTTATTGTGTATACGAATTATAATATTGCGTTGTCATAAACTACAAGCCGAATTAAAGAAGAAATTCCTTCTTGTACCAACTCTACAGAAGTATACTGGTTATTACTTGTGATATTTCTATTAGTTTTTTTTTAATTTTTTTTAAGAAATATTTCTTACATCGAAACAGTATCTATACGATACTGGCACCCACGCCTATAATACAATTTGTATAGCAAATAAAAAGAAAATTCATTCAATCTCAAATGCAAACTTTACAATCTTATATTTAATAGTTCGCTCTTAATCTCTACATCTTATATGTTTCCTGAGGTTGCGGCACATTTTTGTAAATCCACCTTCCAGTACAGCCACTTGCATCTCGTTATAGACCTGTATGCTTCTGATAATGGGAGAGTCTTGACCTTTTTTGGTTCTTGCATAATCGTTTCTTAATGCTTCTTTTGTTCTTAAATTGCAACTATGGCAGTCTTTAGTTTGGTTTAGCACATTTGTCTTAAGTAATTTGTTTCTAACACAGTAGATAAGCTTAGTTTGCTCTAAAGTTCTTAGCTTGTTTATTTTTAAAAATTGATATTGTTCATATATAGTATCACTTGGAGTATAACAGTTTAGGGAAAAGATAGCTTTATTTTCTGTTCTATAATCTTTGTGATTTAGTCAGGAGGTATTCACTAGCATTTCCCGAACAAGGCATCAGATACCTCAAATGTGGTTCTATGATGCTATTGTACCGTAGGAATCGGGCTTGTTTGTTTAACTGATGGGATTATCTTCAAATTGCTCCAATCATAGGCACAACTTTTGTAATTATTATACTATGTATATGTACATTCCAATTTAGTTTATTCGAGATGTTTAGTCCAATATATAATATATTTATATTCCGTGACTTTACTCAACACTACACCATTCAACCTAATGATTCATTTATTATCATGTAAACAGTCTTCTCAGCATTAATACTCAATTTATTATAGCAAAGCCAGCCAAAATAGTGCTTGAGAGCGGTGTTTATGGTGTATTTCATTAGAATAGATCAACACTTTGTCGTCAGCGGACATAAATTGCTTTGATTTTAATCCAACCAATATCAAGCTATGGAAATACAACAAATATTGAAGTGGGCCTAGTACGGAGCCCTGAGCGACACCGACCCTGGCATACTGCTAATCATTGGATACGGTGTTTACTACCGTATAATATTTTCTGTTCATTGAATAAGATTTTAAAAGATCATAGCACACCCCATCAAACCCATTCCGTATAGCTTATCCAATAACACGTCTATGTTCACCGTGTCAGAAGCTTTTTGTAGGTCCACAAATACCGCTATGGCATATTTGTTTTTATCCACTTCACGCGATATATATATTCCAGTAGGTCTTCTCTTGCCCCTAGCGTATTGCCCATGATCAAATTGAAAAGCTGCATCCATAAATTTTAATAGTCTTGCCTTAATTATTTTCTTCTGGATCTTTGAAAAAGTGCTAAGCAGTGTAATTGGTCTATAGTTGTTTACATCTACCTGTGTTTCTTTCATGTGTATTGGTATGATTTTATCTGTTTTTAGTTCTTCTGGATATGTTCAGCTTTCCAATACATCATTGACAATCTGTACAATTTTATTGCCAATGATATTGAAGAGATTTAATACGTCTTTCTTTGTTACATTATCGGTTCCTGGTACACTGCTATTTTTTAGTTCACCCACTATATTGTTGACCTCAGTAAGACCTGTTGGTTCTAGGAAAATAGTGTCTTTAACTTCCTCTTTATACATTTGTGTTACATATTTTAAAACGTTTTATCCACAATACCGAAGCAGAATTATTGCACTAGACGCGCGTTAGCATCACCAGGAGATGATTAAAACTAAATTTAAACAAAGGTATTGTGGATAAAACTCCGTTTTAGTGCATTTTGCCTAAGATTCCAAACCGCAACATAGTACATATTTTATTCTTGATGATATTTTTTGTCCTATTTCTGAGAAATGCCTATTGAATTCTGCTCCAATATCTTGTTCTTTTTCGGGAAGTGGTCCATTTTTATTTGTAATTTTGTTCATTTTTCTGTTCTTTTGAATATTCCGGCTACATAGATTGTTTAATACTGACAATGTTATTCTGAAGTCTCCTTGTGCTTCATGAAGTTGCTACTCCTTTTGTAGTTTTCCTCCTAGTATTAACCTCTTCTCCAATATATTCGCTTTTAATCATTTTCCATCTCACATATAGTTTGTCCCTTTGTTTAACTTTCTACGTATTTATTAGTCACCCAGTAGATATTGCCTTTATTTTTAGTTTACGTTCCCTTGTGTATTCTTTTTTTTGTTTCATTTATGATTTCTGCCAGTTTTTTTTTGAATGTTTTTATTTCACCCTGTGGTGTTTTTTCTTTAATATCCAATTAGGTAATTTCTAATTATTATCTCATTTTCCTTTTTAGTAATCAGCTTTCTAACTTCCACATAAATAACCTTATGATCTGATATAAAATGATCTTCTGATACTATGCTGAATTTTAGATTTTTATTTGTTATAATATGGTCCAATATGGATGCTGTCTTTGACGTGATTCGAGTTGCATTTTCCCTTGTAATCCGTTGTATAGTCTATTATTGCTTGTGTGTTTTTCTAACACGTCCAAATTCATATCACCAACAATGATACAGGTTTTTATTTTGTTTTTCAAGCAGTTTGCCAATTTTTGCTATAAATATTTCACTTTTATTGTGCGGGAGTCTATACAACACATAGACTGAAATTTTCTGTTTTGTTAAATATAGTCTTCAAATTGTGGTGGTGTAGTGTCATTTCTGATGTAGTATATTCCATCTTTTATATATGCTGTGGTTCCCCCACCTTGAGAAGCTCTGCAGTCATGGAGTGCTGTGTATGAAGGCTGGCCAAAATAGGACTTAGTAAGATAGTAAGTGTTATTAGATGTACCGTTTTATGACTGCTGTATAATATATCTTTAAGCTCATTCATTTTATTTCTCAAACTTCCAATATTTATGTCTAGTACATTCAAATTTACGAAGGTATCCATTTTATGTACAAATATATACACTTTTTGCTACAACCAAAATAATATCTTTCAAACACGCAAATCAGTCTCACTGCGTATTCTAACAGGAGTGTCTGTATCGTTCCTTTTTAGGTAAATTTTACCGTTTGACACATAGGCTGCTTTTAAGCCCTTCGTATGCCTAAATTCTCTGTTTTTAACAGATGTTGGTTTTGTCGAGTCCAATCATCGTTGAAATAGATATTTCCATTATTTCCCTTCAATCCATATTTTTTGACCTTGATGCCTTTAAGCTGCCTTACTTTTTTTAAATTTGTTGTTTGGCTTTATAATTCTTAAACTTAATTAATATTGGCGCGTCCTCCTTCTTAGTAATTTGGTATAATTCTTGAATATCACCTTTCTTCACCTGTGCTTTCATTGTTTCGATCATCTTTCTAATTATGTTCCTTGGTTCTTCCTCCTGCTTGGGGACTCCCACTGTGATGTTTTAATTACAGGTGCCACCAAGCGAAGCCCATCTTGTATTGGGGATAATTTGCATTTGCCCTAGTTGCTCCAGGGATCACTGGTCGGTAGCAAAGGCGGTAAGTAATAACTTTACAAAAACGCCTCTCCCACCTTTGACAGATGAAGGTGGCATCACGGCGACTACAGTCAAGGAAAAAGCAAACATGCTCGCCAAAATATTTTCATCGCACTCTACCTTAGACGTCCCCCAAGGCAAGACTCTCCCCACCCACCATATCGAACATCAACATTACCATGGCAGAAGTCAAGTTTCATCACCGTGATATTCGCAAAATCCTAAAAGAACTAGATACGCAAAGGGCATCAGGACCGGACAGAATACCTGCCAGCGTGTTAAAGAACTGCGCCAACGAACTAACACCCGTTTTTTTCAGGCTTTTTCTCTGTCTTACGGAAAAGGGATTTATCCATCTTCTTGGAAAG
>MU190674.1:22128-40969 GCA_016904865.1 Pissodes strobi | reverse complement strand
CCACTATGGGAGTTAGTTAGAGAGTTAAGAGACCACTACACTGAAGTTCTAATGCAACGATGGGTTCAAGTATTTCGAGAGATATTATCAAAGGAAGACTTTCAGCCAATAATGGTATGTTGTATTAATCAGAAATCACAGCCAGGTTGGTAAATATTAATACACTCAGTTCCATAAAAAGTGACGCGTCTAGTTTTAGCTGCAACTTTGAAGCTTTGTCATTTCTAAACGAATAAACGGATTTGCGATTTTTTTTTAGTTTGCAGCTTATTTCTTTTTTAATCAAAACCAGTGTCGTCGGTACTTTTTTGAAATTTAAGGTATATATTTTTTTTAAAAAACTTTAAAGCGCCCTATGTTTAACACTTAACGTGAATTATGTTACAATAATCATTTATATTTCCTGTAAAAGGTAACTATCTTCTAATTATTTTGATTTCTTGTTCATGCTTTTATTTCTAATACCTTTTGAGATATCGCGTTTTACTGAAGCTTGTCACAGACGATTTAGCACGTATCCTTGGATTTCTAGTGTGTTTTGAATAATAATTTTTATTTAGTCCCCATGGAAACAATTTTGACATTTAAACCATTAGTTTAGGTTCCAAATCTTAACAAGTTTAATAAAAGGTCTCAAATTACCATAGAGCAAACAGCCAGATTGGTGGCTTTAGGGAAGGATGGAAGAAATCCATTTTCTTCCAAAGAAACCCTCGTTTCGTCTAAAAAAAATTAAGAGATAGTGTACATTTTAAACTTTTTAAACTGTGAATTAAAATTTTCAATGTTTCGGTTGCAATATTTAATTCCGAAGTCACAGATATTTCATTCATTTTGACAAACATCTTTCGAAGTTACAATATCCCCCGATCCTTTAAAACTGTAAGGATTATGTACACTCTTGATTTGTACTTGTCCTATATTAAATTTCTTACATCTATCTTCACGGACTAGTTTAAATCCTAGGTTTTTGCGTATTGTCTTTCTTTCTTCGCATTTTTTCGCCGGAATATTGTTTCGTTTTTCTTATGCACAGATTTAGTACGTCTACTAATTTGTGTTCTCAACAGGCTCCGGATTTACTAGATCAACGCTTTCTTAGATTTTTTATTGTAGCTTATTAAATTAAGCACCATTTTCTTCATCTCCGGATTTAAAAAGCCCGCAAACTGATTTTGCTTTCCGTTCCAATTTTTTAACACTAAGGAAAATTTGACACTCATAAAATTTGTATAAAACCTGACAACAGTCAAGATCAATTCAGATCGATTTTGGCAAATCGAATGCTGTTTGAATTACAATATTTTGAATGATATGAACCAGAGTTATGTCCAGATTGTCTTTTAGAAAAACTGATGGAAATAGAGGTGATTGTTTTAGAACTGATGGTTTGTTTTTTATACTTAAATCAATCTAGAATCAAATCCACGTAAAAAGGTGGTACAAGAGCTTGTAAAGATTCATTGCAAGAGGTGCTATTTTATGTCCCCTTGAGTTAGCAGTTGAGTCTGATTCGTTATCCGAGGCCTCAATAATAGACAGGAGTTACTTAACTCTTATATATTAATTATACCAGGAACAGTGTTACAGTATTGATATCTATGATATTAATTATTAATGATGATACGCAGTTACATTACATTACCAAATAAGAACTCTAATCAGGCCAGCGTGTATTGATATAGTGTGCAATAGTATGCAGTTTATAAACGGTGTTATAATAATATTTAATAGTTACAATATCCTGTCGATATACTATACTTATACCATTACACCTCCCCCTTTTTCAAGAAAAATGTTCTCTAGGCCTGAAATTTTTCTTCCCTTTTGTGAAATATAACCAATGAAATATTTTAAAGTACATTTGTGCATATGTAACCTTATGTAGCAATGATTTACTTAATCCTGTATCTTTTAACACGTCACATCTGTTCTTATGGCTATAAAACACTTATACTATAAGGTATGGAAATAGAAGGAAGTGTTTGTTAGTAAAAAGTTTAAGAAAAAATTCACAGCAAGATCATAGAATAACAGATATGGAAATATAAGAAGTGGAGCTCCATTTGTCTAAAATTTATCTTACATCTAATGCATTTAATAATACGTAACATAACCAATATAACATATAATAATATAAACATGATATATATAATTTTCTATTCTATAATAACTATCAAAAATCTATCAATGCATGGCATCCATCGTGCGGTGCATAAAAAGGGATGCATATCATTATGCATCTAAAGGCATTTGAATCACCTACTAGTATTAATTATAGTGAAAAGAAAATTTTTTATGGTAATAAATCCATTTAGCTTCAATAATAGCAGTACTGTGATGTGTTTTTAATTTTCAGTAGTTGTGTCTAATAATGTGCCTTATTAAGAAATAAAATGTTATCTATATATTTCTTTTGTTATTTAATAAAGTTATCAACCATTTGATAAAACGAAATATAAGTAAAGTCTTTAAGAAGTTTTGTTTTATATACTTAAACGTTTAATTAGTTGTATTTTATGTAGCAACACTTGTATATCTTATTATTTTAAATCTATACTTAGGGATGTTTTGGTTGCCCTTTTCTATTTTGGTTAAATTTAAAAATACATTATTTTATAACCTTTTATATGGTTTTTTCTATCGACGTCTAATTATGGTCGTTTAATTATCATGTAAAAATATATCATGATTCAGGTCGTATACTTTCTTAGTTTGAAAGAACTTATTTAAACCTATCTTCTCTCTTTTTCTTATATTTATTTATTGTCATATATTTGTGGGTTTATACTCCGATACACTCATTTTATCCTCATTTTATTATTACATAATACCTTCTCTTCACGAATTACCGCCTTTGGCGTACGTCATATCTTTATTTTATTGCCAAACTCTGATCACCGGCCTTTAGCATAGACTGGTTTCTCTAAAGAATATCCTGCCATTAGCGAACATTGTTTGCAATTCTCATATAAGAGACTCCTCCATTTGTTTTATTGTGGACCGGTCCTTTTAGAGTATTTTATTTATACACGTGCTTACCATTTAATATTAATTCCATTTTTTCCTTATTTCTCTCAGATCTGCGACGATGTACCTAAGTCTTACGTCGAACAAGATTTCTGGTTTATAATATTTATTTACATTACTGAGGTATCTGCGGAGTTTGTCTTTCTTCCTATCTCTTCCTATTTCAATCAAATCTCTCAACGTTTCGTCTCGGGCCAATGCCGATCGAGAATTTGACTTGAATATATTGTCACATTTAGGGTAAAATAATTAATAAATCGTGTTTCGAGCATGTTACTGTCACATTGGTAAAAAAAGATTTAAAAATAAAACCTGAAAATTAGAACTAAAGAAGCAAAGGATCGAAATTGAGAACGTTTTAACTAAACAAACTAAAAAGTTTAGAAAGCGAAATTGAATAATAGAAGTTAGGGGAAATAATAAAATTTTCTTGTTTGTGAGGTTGTCTGTTTAGAAAGTTTACTAGCTTCTATTGATGACGTAAAACCTAATTTTGTTATTGTTTGCTAACTTCGGCAATATTTGGTTGATCAAGCCAGACATTTGCAGAGCTCTTGCGTTCAACCTCATTCTTCTTGTTTTTCATTTGCTTACTCTAACAGATTATTCCTACTTTCTCTAACTTTCTGGAAGTTCTTTACATAGTGTGAACCTACGTTCTATAAAATATTCCGTTCTGAAATAGCATGCGCTTACCTCCATATATATGTTAGGCGTCTGAGTCTATTTTCAATCCAAGCTTGTCTCTCGATAAGAATATACTTAATAAAAAAAATGATTCTGTATTACTAATTATTTAAATTTATAATCCCGATGCTTATTTTCTATTTTTTTAGAAATAATCGAATATATAAATATTAAGTTATTATATTGTTTCTTTTGGTTCTTTAATTTTATTGAACCCGACCTGATACAAATTTATACAACTAAACAATTAGAAAAAAAACTTAAATACACACAATCCACATTCGTTCGCACTATTCTTGGGCAATGCCGCAAAATGAGTAAGTGAAACTATAGTCAACAGCTCGGGTAATAAGTTTCGAAAAGAATGCGATAAAAAAATTGATTTCACTCAGCCCCTATCAAAACAGTTAAAAACCATGGGCATTTACGATAATTGTAGCGGTATCTACCGGTAGGTATACAGCGGTAATCAGCTGATTAACGTCGATACGTTCCAGTAAATGGTAATTGTCGAACGAAACGGTGCGGATCGCGAGTAACCTTAAAAAAAATTGATTATAATGAAGAATAATAAACGTCAAGCTATCGCATTCTTGGCTACTTCTCAAATATTAAATAGTAGTGATTCGGAAACTGAAGGCATTATAAAATAGTTTCAGTTTCAATGCAGAAAACATAAAAGAAGAAAAAAGTTAACGTGTGTTTATTGAAAAATATATTGAAAATGTTGCTTTTCGCTAATTAATTAAAATACCTTCAACATGATATCATGTTGAAGGTATTTTAATTATTTCTCTCTAAAAATGAATGTAATAGTATAATTATTTTCAGAGTTTTGAAAGTATATAAGTAACAAACAGGCTCGCAGGCTAAGTTTGTAGGTTATGTCAATATAAGATGTAAATAAACCGACATGTACCGACACAAATAGCAGATCCATAAAGCTGGATCGCGGTACATGTATCGGTAGATTCAATTGAATTACAGAACGCGGTTGGTTAATGGAACACAAATTAACGAACGCTCAGATACATACCGGTAGATACCGCTCCAATTATCGTAAATGCCCAAAACTACTGCTATTGACGGCCTTCGCCGCCACCTGTTTTTGTAGGGTTTTTCCCCTCTGCCGCTCAGCCGTCGAACTGCATCAGCGGCAAGTCCCACTTTACTTGCAAGTGATACTCGCCCGTTTCTATGTGCATAACGGCAATAAATTATCTATTGCAAAGAACGAACTATATCAGCCGTATTTTACGTATAAAATTATATTAGTGTCCTAATATTAGCTCGAATTTGCTTTCCATTTGTCGTTTTGATAGATTTATTAATTAGTTAATAATTATCTCATTATTTTCCAATCCATAAAATTTTTTCATTCCATGTCCTCACAGATTATTAATTTACGTTATTTATGATGTTAAAATTTAATCTGCGAATCTAGATAATATCCATTCTTCACCGGACTTTAGTGATCACTTATTTTAATATGGCCAAAATTTAATGAGTTCCCCACTTTATTTAACATGATTTCGCTTATTTAGTAAAAATTTCACTACTGCCCTTCTGGCATTATCTATTCCGATATGGTACTGTATCGCGGTACGGCTACTTGCTTGCGTGTTTATAGAAATCTACCATCAGGGAGGCTGGAAGCCTCTGGCGGTAGTCCGTCCTCAGCTGCGCGATATTTGGTATTGGTTATACATAAATACCTACTATTTAATTTGTATTTTCTCATTTTCCGAGTCATTCTCTATCTAAGATATATTTAGTTAATTGAATGTAATGTTTACCTTATTAGAATATACAATTTATATTTAGAAATAAATTTACAATTTCATAAGTAGTGTTTGAGTATTGAGGAATCAAACTTAATCAACAGATCTCGACTATCATCTTGTATTACTTTATTGCGTTTAATTTCGTCATAATAATAACTAACAGACATGCCAGAATAAGATATACCAATATTTGTTTGAATTTTGTTTGTCCCATTTTAAAATTGATGAAATTGATCGTGATAAACTGACCAGATCATTTCAAAACAGCTTCAGGGAACTTAACTCAACTTAAATATTTCTCATTATGAATTTATCTTTTACTCAAAGAGCAACCCAATGGATTTGAGTGAAACAGTTATTTAGTGCGTACATTGCTGTCTAAGCGAATCTCATAAGAGAATAAATATCTAAATTGAACCATAAAAGTTTTATCGAATTATCAGCTTCGAACAACTGTCAACAATAAAAAAATGAGTTTCTGGATGTTAATAAATGAACACTGACTTCGTTATTTTAATGATCCTCTCTATATATTTTCAAAATTATGAGATCCCTGTTGACCTCTTACTACCAAAAAAAGAAAATTTATTCTTTTATTTTATTATTATTTATTATTTGAATGCGTATGTGAATGAAATAATAATCAACTATTGGTAGGTCTTTTCAAAATTTTTGCGTTTTAACATCTCGCAACTGATGTTGAAATTAGCATTATTTCTTGACATATCTGTATACGGTTTTTCACATTAGCTCTCTAAGTTACTATTTTCCACAAAAATACATTGTTATAATCTAAGGCTTATTTCACCTTTTAAATATGTCATAATAATAATTGAATAAATTAGACACTGCAATTTCCATGTAATAACTCCGTACAGAAATATAACGTGTATGGTGAAATTTAATGCAATAAATTGTTTAAACAATATTGCATAAGCTACAAGCAATTTCTTTTAAATTCAAAATCTTTAACTAATCTTTGATCATATTTATATACAGCGTGTCCCAGGATAGGTGTTACAAGAGGACAAATGGTCCAAAAAGTTTTGAGTAGCTAACTCATGTTTTGGAATCAAGCCCTGCATCGTCCAAAATAACACTGTTCAAAATATTACTCAAAATGCCATTATACAAGGCGTGCTATAATTAAGAGTCTGCAAATTTGCTCAATATTGTACTTTTATTTGAACAAATAGCGACAAATTTAATTAGGAAAAGTTGTTTAGTACGCTTTTATGCACTAATCTCAAATATTGTATACTTTTGTTGCACTTTAATTTTTTAGCTGCTGGAAAAATAAGTCCCATTTAAAATGAAGGTAAACTTTGACTACATGTAAAATACCTGATATCGTTATAATGACAGTACTGTTTGACATTTCGTGCATAAAAATTAGTACTAAACAACTTTTCCTAATTAAATTTGTCGCTATCTGTTTAAATAAAGGTACTTTATTTAAGAAAATTTTCAGACTTTTAATTAGAACACGCCTTGTATAATGGCATTTTGAGTAATATTTTGTACAGTGTTATTTTGGACCATGCAGGGCTTGATTCCAAAACATGAGTTATCTACTCAAAACTTTTTAGATCATTTGTCCTCTTGTAACACCTATCCTGGGACACGCTGTATATTATAATGATGTGATAATACATAGAAGTTATTTTGTTTATATGGAAAAGAATCATATTCGATCCTAATCGGTAATTAAATATATAATATGCAGCTAGCATTTAATTCAATTCGATTCCGGAGTTTTGCTACGGCGCGTCCTTTTTAACATTTATTATTTTTATGTATATGCTGGCATATAACGAAATTTGCAATCTCGACGTAATTATGCCCTACTCGCAATATAAGTTAATAACCGTGTGTTGTTGAACCTTTGTTTCTAGAATATAGAATTACGAAATTCTGATTATTTTACTTCAACATTATGTGTATATTTAACAGAATTGAAAATACGTCTCTTTTTACTATATACTTCACAACTATGATTTATTTAATTTATATGCTGCGATATTGAAAATAGTTTACGTCATTATGAATCGAAATGTACAAATTTGCAAGATTTATCTTCCTTAAATAATTTTCGCTACTGTTCAGTTGTTGAAATACCTTGTATATTTTAGTATGCTTCTCAATTACGTATAGCTTATTTTACTGGCACTTTACTTACACATTTATTTTTCTTAACACGGGAGGTAAAAAAATATTTTGAGAATTGTTTTTTAGCCGAAGCAATGCGGTTTTGCAGCTCTTTAGCATTTTAGTTAAATTATAATTTGTGCATCTACTTAAAAACGATAGGTCTACTAATTTCCAACAAATTTTCATTAATGATCTTTATTTTTTTAATTGGCTATATTGACTTGCCGATTTAATTCGAAAAATTTATACTTTTGCAATTATTTGATTGATTGTGATTAATTAAATGTACTATATTTTAAGATAGAACTATGGTGCGTGCTAAAATCTACATACGTGCATATAATAATATACTTTGTAATACAAAGAAAAAATACGCCGATATACAAAGAAAATTATATAACTAGCTTAGCTCATTTTAACATTAATTTGTCAACTTTTGTCATTATTATTGTTTTTTTTTTTCACCTTCTTCTTTCTAATGTTCAATTGTCCGTATTTACTTCCATTAATATTCTCACTTATTTATTCTGCTAAAAACCTAAACTAAGAGAAATTTCTTCTTTTTTCTTCTTCGCCTTACAGCCATTTTGCCTCTGGCGATTAGCCTACTTTCTTGTAATGGACTGGCAGGGTCGCCCAGTAAAGACTCAACCAAGGGGTGCTATATTACGTCCCCTTGAGTTACCAGTTTAGTCAGGTTCGTTCGTCCGAGGCCCAAATAATAGTTACAATATCCTGTCGATGATATACAGGGTATACTTATGACATTACACTGTATTTAGTCAAACGTGGTAGCTAGTGTTGGAAAAAAGCTTTGGTAGGCTCTATCGTTCGGAGGGCGATAGAGACAACATATTGGCAGTGAACTTGAGCCACATGAAGTCAAGGTTGTTCGGTTCGAGTGTTTCCTCGCGGTGACATGAAAGGTCGCTTCGGACAAAAAGGCATATTCCGAACTTGTCTAAATCGGGTGTGTAAGTCGTAAAAAAAGGTCTCAGACTTATTGTTTTAATAATCTCCTCCTGATGCTAACATGGTTAGCGAAACGTCCGTCGAGTGTGTAAATTGTGTTTCTATATTGCAGAAAAACTGTGTGGTAGAAACTTATTGTATTATGCTTAATTTCGGATTTTTGTAGGTACATGACGAAGAAGAGTATGAACAAATTCTTCAGTCTTTTCCTTGTGATGTGGATTTGCCTGATGATGTAATTTTTCCTTACAGTTTTCCTTTTTCGAGCATGGTCCCAAAAGTTTATCAACAAGTAAAGGAGTTTATTTATGCCTGTTTGAAATTTTCCGAGGATTTAAATTTAAGGTAAAAATACAGAATTTATAGTGCATGTTAAAAATAAACGCTATTTACATGGATTGTAAATGTAAATTAGAGTGCCAAAATATATCCGCGCATTGCGTACGGATACCAATTATGGCATAAAATGAAGGACACATTGTTCCTAGCAAATTGTGTATACAGTGTCAGTTAAGTTGAGTTGAATTATACATCACAACATTATGCACTAAGAATTAACGACCGTCTGGTACATGTTTTCATTGCTATATCATGACTATATCAAACAACGCAAAAAGACCGATATTTCGATGTTAGAATATCGATATTGTTGATAATTTCCGAAATTTAAAAAAATTTCCTAAGTACACATTTTCTCATATTCTTCTTTTTTTATGCCACAATGAGTTAAAAATTAAGAAAAAATGAGGCGCGGTATTAAGCACCATTAAAATAATTGTTTATTAACGTAGTTACTGTAATATCTATACTCTTTTTTAGCCAGGTAGAAGTAGATGAGATGATTCGCAAGTCAATGAACCTCCTCCTAACAAGAACATTTAGCGGATGCCTTTCTTCTTCTTTTAGAAGTCCCCATATAAATTTGCAAAAAATTACACAGATCATTATTGATACTGGATATTTGGATAATGCCAATATCTATTTGGATCAGTTTATATCAAATATAACTGGGTGAGTATCATGCGAACTTAATTTATTTCTGAAATTTCTTTTTGCTGAAATAGAAGAGCTTCTCACTTGAAAGGAAAATACCATGCTTTATGAAATTAAACGTTTCTATAGAGCTTTGCTGTATACAAAACGACTTTACCATAAGGGTGACCTGCAGATTGTCCAATTTATGTTAATAATGCTTATAAGACCAATGCTAAAGGATGTTATGTGATACCTTTAACTTAAAGGCTGCTGTATTAGTTCATAATCAAGACTTATAAAGTTAATGCAATGCTTACTTTGCATTGCAATTGTTTTCTCGACAGTTATCCATTTCCTTCCAGATTCATCTTGGTGAGGAGGATCTATGTTTGTCACACAAGTTATTCCCTAATTTCTCCACCTCATTTGTAGACTTTTTGAATAAGGCCGCTTCGGCTCTGGCGCCAGGATTAGTTGGGTTGTAAATTGCACAAGTACTAGTTTAGTGACGCTATCGAAGCTGAAAAACCTAAAAGTGAACTGAAGTTAAAAATGAAATCAATTGAATTTGCTAACCATTTTCACTTTTAGAGATCTCGTTCTTGACAACGGGGACATGTTTATTCATCGAAACGTCGAGCATTTCCAGTTCTTTTCGGTTGTTCAGCTTCACTAGGGTCACTAAACTACACCCTGGGGCCAGAGCCGAAGCGGCCTTATTCAAAGAGCCTACAACTGACTTGGAGTAATAGGCAATAATTGGGTGATACCCCTAATTTGCCTAAGGAATTTAATAATAGTGTATTATATACATTTACTGGCCAACAGCCTCGGGTGGAAGAGCTAGTAAATGGAAGGGCACTCTTTTGTCCTAGGGTTGGGAAACTGGCCCTAAAGGCGGATGAACCAAGAAATTAGTCAACGGCATAAGAATACAGATGGCAACGGGAAACCACTGTATTAAAGATCTGTAAGATATCCCAAGAGAATCAAGATGACCTCATTTAACTCGAAATTTTCCGGAAGTAAAAATAGTTCCCCAATCGGATCTCCGGGGGGAACAGTGTTAAGTGATAGAAATAGAGAAGTAGGTGCGAATTTGCGAAACAAGATGAAGATTGGTATATGGAACGGGCAAAGTCTGTACGAAGCTGGGAAGTTGGCTAATTTAATACAGGAGATGGACAGGCTGAAAATAGATGTCCTCGGGGTGGCAGAGACATGGTGGCCAGACGTGGGAAAATGTGTGACACAGGGAAAAGTCTTCTTCTATTCAGGAAACCAAGACATAAATCATCGGAAAGGGGTGGGAATAATAATTCCAGAAAAACTATCCCCGTCGGTAATTAACTTTCTGAAGTTGAAGAATTCTATGAAGAACTGAGACAGCTAATTCATTAAAAAAATTAAAAAACATGAAATGGACCTCATATTAGGCGACTTCAACTTCAAAGTTGGAAAACGTATACCAGATGAACTAGTGGGCCCTTATGGATTGGGAGAGAGGAACGAACAAGGTGGGCGGCTACCCCAGTTCTGTCAAGAGGAGCACATGAAAATAACCGACACTTGATTTAGGCTACCACCCAGGCGTCTCTACACATGGAGAGCCCCAGCAGACTGTCCCGAACATATAATTAGAAACCAGATAGACTACATGTTGGTCAACAAACGTTTTGGAACATCGGTAACAAGAGCGTGTACATACCCTGGAGCCGACGCGACGTCCCATCAGACCACTGATGGCGGAAATAAAAATAAAGATCACTAATGGGAGAAAACGGAAACAGGAACCAAGGATAGATTATGATAGACTTAAAGATGAAAGCATCAAAAATGAAGTGAGCAAGAAATTGAATGAAAGGTTAGCAACGTTAGTCATGTCACAATCGGCCGAGGAGACGAATCTTGATAACGCGTGGGGAGACATGGAAGAAGTGATGATGGATACGGCAAGGAAGGAGATAGGATACAAGCGAAAGATCAAAGGCAAGACTGGGTGACAGACGAGATACTGGCAATGTTTGAGGAAAGAAGGAAATACAAAACCCAAGGCAGTCGAGACAAATATATTAACGTTGTAGAATACTGTAAGAAGGGCAATAAGAGCGGCAAAGAATAAATGGCTGAAGGAACAGTGCGAAATGCACCATGCACGTGCAAGAGCAACACGATGAGTATAACCTGCACAAGAAAATAAAAGAAACAGCTGGAGTATATAGAAAACGGACTTTCTCTAACACACAAAATGAACAGGGGCAGATGGCACAAGACAGCGCACAGAGAAAAGCTATCTGGGAACAGTATATTGGCAACCTCTTTGCAGATGAAAGACCTCAGTTAGAAGATAACCTGGAGGATAATTTGTCTGGACCTTCGATTACAATAGAAGAGATTACTAGAGCAATAAATAGCTCGAAAGATAAGAAAACGGTTGGGCCAGATCTAGTGCCTGTTGAACTGCTCAAATTATTGGATAACGACGGTATTAGGATGCTTCAACTAAATTTACAACACAGGAAAATTCCCAACCAAATGGCTTACATCTCTTTTCATCCTATTCCCAAAAAAAAAACAACACAACAAGATGTGAAGACCACAGATTAATCAGCTTGATGAGTCACACTCTGAAAATAAGTCATTCACTACAGAATTTCCACAAAATGCGAAAGCGCTATTGGATCCTCTCAATTCGGATTTAGAAGGGGTCTCGGTACGAGAGAGGCACTGGTCGCAACCCAAGTGTTGGTTCAGAACTGCTACGACCAGAGGAAAGATGTAGTGATGTGTTTCATAGACTACGAAAAAGCATTTGACAGAGTGCAACATCATAAACTCATTCAAATATTGAGGCTACTCGACATAGCTCAGAAAGATATACGCTGTATTGAAAACTCTTACTGGAACAAATCGGCTGCAGTTAGAGTTCATGAAAAAGTTACGAAGGCACAGAAAATCCTTAGAGGTGTAAGGCAGGGATGTGTCCTCTCCTTACTTCTATTTAACTTTTACTCTGAAAACATCTTCCAAGAAGCCCTCGAAGGGCATCAAAGTAAATGGTACATGGATCAACAATATACGATATGCAGATGACACAGTCTTGATAGCAGATAACATGAATGACCTCCAAAGGCTCCTGGACAGCTTATTCATGAGATTCAGACACGTCCTTACGAACTCTGACGTCGACCTCAACCTCAGAATAAGATTCACAAAATGTTACGTATGGCCCGTGCTATTATATGGCATAGAAGGCGAGACACTGAAGGTTAATACCATGAACAGGCTGGAAACCTTTGAAAGTTCCATGGACAGCAAGAAAAACCAACGAGGAAATTCTGAGGATAGAAGGAGAACGTGAATTGCTGGACACGATAAAACGCAGGAAAACAGCGTACCTAGGACATGTGATACGAAACGAGAGGTACCATTTGCTCCAATTACTAATAGAAGGAACGATAGAGGGAAGAAGGGGACTGGGCAGAAAGAGGATGTCGTGGCTCCGAAATATCAAGCAATGGATGGGGATAAGAACCACAGGAGAATTAATTCACACCATCAGACAGAGTAAAATGGTCAGAAGTGATCGCATACATCCATTAATGGATAGCAGCAGAAGAAGAAGACGATATTATATACCCATGGACTAATAAAGTAAGTCATTTAATTTTGAGGATGTAGTTTGGTCAGGCGAGGGCATCAATCGCACCAAGGATTAAAATACTGTTTAGTCCACAGCTATTTTTTTGCACTTCGAAAAATATATGGCACTTTAAATGTATTAATGTTTATGTAAGTGTGAATATACCTAAATCATACATAATTCCTTATACGTAGTAGCGTTAATTTTTAACATTTGAAATAAGCTGCCAGTGTTTTTATATGATAAATACCGTGTTTCTAACGTTACTTTGATATTTTTTTCGTTCCTAGGCGGATAAAAATACTTTTAGAGGGATTGAGAGGGCTACTTTATTCAGTCATTAAAAATAGGTACTAAAATGACTCTGTTTAGCTACGGAGTGCAAAAATATATTTATGTTATGTTACATAACATCAAGTTCAGGAATTAAACTATTCATAAATCATCTGTTGGTTTTAGAGAAGAAAGCAGAAATATTACTTCTGGAACAATACAAAGTCAACATGCAATGTTTAGAGTCGCAAGAGAAGATGCGGTCAGGCAAATTTGTGAAAAATTAAAACAACAGCTTAATGAGTTCTTGGAATTAGAAAGTTATGATTGGAATTTAGTCGAGCCAAAAGGACATGCTTCAAGTTTTATATCTGACATAATTTCATTTCTTCAAACTACTTTTCATAGTTTTACAGACTTGCCGGTAAGTTAATGCCAAAGTCAAAATATTTATTCATGCTATTACATTACAAGAATGTTTGCATACGTCAGTATATAATTATAATTAAAATAACTTAAACTAATTAAACATTACAAAGTACAATTATAATCAAGATAAAAACTGTGGAAAAATACATATAAAACGAACAAATGCCGAGGTCTCACTTAAACTTAATAAAAACGAATATGTAGATAATAAAGTAAATAAAATAAATATAAATAAATAGCAAAGATACAAAGTAGTTACATATTTTGATAAACAGAAGACGATACTAACAGTTTAAAAAATAGATTAAAAATCAGCCATTGTCACAGAATTCTGCAATAGAATAAAATGCCCTATCTATAAGGTAGGTTTTAATTTTTTTCACAAAAGGTCTTGGTGGCAAATTTTTTATAGGCAAAGGAAGCTTGTTAAATAACTTTGGGGCAAAGTAATTGACAGAGAAGCGAGACCTTTCTATCCGATGGAAGTCAATCCGAAAATTTTGTCCATGTCTGGTATTATACTCATGTATGTCATTGTTTCTAATAAGAACGTTACTATTATTTTTTGTCATTTTTAAACACTGCACAATACAAAGACATGGAATAGTTAAAATTTTAAGTTCCCTAAAGGTTTGTCGACAATCTGCCTGATAGAGCAACTTTGAAATAAGTCTGAGAGCCCATCGCTGTAATTTAAAAATATCGGACACTGCAGCTGCATGACCCCTGGAAAGTAGTGCGTATGATATTGTTAACTGTACTAATGAATGAAATGTCATTAGCAACACGTCTTTAGAAACAGCATCAACCAGAATCCTCAAAACATATATGCTTTTAGATATTTTTTTACTGGTTTGATCAATATGTTGATGCCAAATTAATCTAGGATCAATGTGTACACCGAGAAATTTAAGATCTTCTGGATTATCCAGATTCGCCGAGGTACTTAATGAAAAGGTCAGTTTTTTCCCTGATTCAGTGTGAGGCAGTTGGCTGTGAACCAATCAGATACCTTCGGTCGCGTCCCCTCTAGTCTCATATTAACCCCAACAATATCCGACCCAGCTTGTAATACAGTTGTATTATCAGCAAACAAAACAATGTCCGCTGATCGCTGAGAACTAGATCGTTCATATATATGATGAACAATAAAGGTCCCAGGACAGACCCCTGAGGCACCCCAAACTGGATCGGTAGGACGCTTGAAGCAGAGCCACCAAAGTCAACAAGCTGGCAAACTAACCCAAACTAACCCCACCATGAGAGGCTGGATCGCCAATATGCTGAAACTTAGAGCAGTCAACCTAACTATAGGTAACAAAACTGTCACAGCAGTCGTTACGAGAGGTTGTCCCCAAGGAGGGGTCCTCTGCCCGTTGCTCTGGAATGTGATCGTAAATAATCTCATAGAAAACCTAAACAAAGCAGGACTCTTTGTGATCGGATACGTAACAATCATTGTTGTCGGCAAGTTCGAAGAGGTTCTGTCAGAGTTAATGAACAGAGCTTTCAAAATATTAGAGATATGGTGCAACGAACACTCACTTTCGATCAATCCCAACAAAACAGAACTTGTGCTATTTACAAGATGGAGGAAATTGAAATATCCATCCTCTTTGTTCGGGGCACAACTCAGGCTATCAAAAGAAGTAAAATATCTAGGAATCATCCTAGAAAGGAGCTTAACTGGCAGCGCCACCTAGATCTTAATTATGAGAAAGCTGTCCGGGCATTTACCAGTGTAGGAGAGCGATAGGCTCGACATGGGGACTGTCACCTAAAATCACATACTGGATATACACAGCTGTTGTCATCAGGCCTATGTTTGCGTTTGGCGAATTAGTTTGGTGGCCACAATCAGGAAAAATAACAGCTCAAGCCAACATGTTCCGCCTCCAAAATTTAGCATGCACAGCTATCACTGGGGTAATGAAAACCACTCCCACCAAGGCAGTGGAAGTACTTTTAAACCTGTCTCCGTTAGATATTTTCGTGAGAAATGAAGCACATGTAACCAAAGTACGTTTGAACTCCACGGGTACGTGGTGGGGAAAAAGCTGGGGACCTCGACACGCAACAGTTCTAAACGAGGGATACCACATACAACCAGCTATGAGAGTGAGCCTTGTGGTCAGAAATTATATATTCCACAAACAGTTCAAAATCGAACTAGATTCAATAAATGATCTGTCACAAACTTTCGACATCCACATCTACACGGACGGATCAAAAGGAGCCTCAGGAGCTGGCGCTGGTATTTATATACCCGAGCTCGTCATACAAATGCAGATACCACTAAGTATTCTCAGCACCATATTCCAAGTTGAACTGTGTGGCTTAACGACGGGTGCTGGAAAAGTGACGGAGAAGGAAATCACAAATAAAGATTTACTGTTCGTCACCGACAGCAAGACAGTTGTACAAACACTCAAAAAAAGTGGAGACCAGAAGCGTGATGGTTAAGGAATACATAAAATCACTAAACGAAATATCTGCAGAAAACAGAGTAACCATCGCACATTGCGGCCGCCCGTGGACAAAATTCGGATATCGATACACATCCAATGTACTGCCAATCTGTTGCAAATGATCCAGAGGGAACCAAAGTAGTAAAAACTTATAATATATTTCGCCGGACACCACGCGCCCCCGCGGCGTCGTGCATGGATAAGTCATAACTTATAGCAGCTAAATGAAGGACTGTAGCAATTCAATTAAGTAATCAATAAAACAAGTTTCTTAGATTGTAGTGTTCAGTGGTTGTGAATTTTTGACTATGACCGCATATACTACAGGTATGTATCTGTATTGACATATATATACACTGCGCAACTTATTTAACGCACAACCAAAATTTTGTCTCAGTTTTGATATTATGTATTTTTGAAACTTGTTGTTAGTTTTTATTGATTTTTTCAAGAATCGTAGGTTTTTGCCTTAAGAATATCACTGCCTTTATGGTTTCGATTAGAAAAGTAATTTCGGTATTATACCGGATGTTATAAAGATGTTATGTTTTTTTTTTTCGAAAATTCGAATCACCCTGTAGGGTATACTCGCCATTGCAAATTATTGCAATTACAGCCAAATTGTAGCCACAGGCTTCCCTTACATTCCCCTTTTTTATTCATTGGTTTATCTCTGTTACTTCATTATATACACTGCTTTGAAATACCACGTGTTTTGAATACATTTTTTTTATCGGAAAATAGAACATTGCTAGCAGGCTATGGAAATCGAAACTTTAGAAATGACAACGATATCAGTTTCTGTTGACAGTTCAGCAATAATTCGCTGATAATGGAACGGAAGTCCAGAAATTTATCTCGTGATGAGTGTGTTGAGGCAGTTACATTACATTACATGGTGAAGGGTGGAGTTACAGCCTGGCAGGTTGGGGGTATATCAAACAACTATCGCGCGAGTAGTAGTTCAAAGGTACAGAGAACAAGGAGAACATTTGAGACGGGCAGGTCAAGGTAGACCTCGTGTTACGACTCCTGCCCATCATCGTTTTTTAAGAGTAAGTGCTGTAAGACAACGATTTACAACTGCAAGGAATTTAAGATCTCAACTTCAAGACGCAGGTGGTCCCCTCATATGCACTCAAACTGTGCGCCGAAGACTGAGAGAAGCAAACTTAAGACCCAGAATTGCTGCTCGAGGATCCACATTAACAGTAGATCATCGAAGGGCCAGATTAAATTTTGCTAATGAACACGTTAATTGGTTGGAGGCAGATTGGGAACATATTCTTTGGACTGATGAGTCAAGATTCAAATTGTTTAATTGTGATAGACGTATCCGCGTCTACCGCAGACCCCACGAGCGATACAGTCAGTGCAATTTTCTCCACACAACTTTATATGGAGGTGGATCCGTCATGGTGTGAGGTGGAATATCTTTGACGGGGAGTATGGACTTGGTAATTGTAAATAGGAATATGAATTCTGAAAGGTACATTACAAATATTCTTGAAGAACATGTTGTGACTTATGCACCATATATAGGACCCAATTTTTTGCTTATGCATGACAATGCGCGTCCCCACACGGGTCTTAACGTAAGAAATTATCTCGCTGAAGTTGGAATAAATTACATAGACTGGCCAGTCCGTAGCCCCGATCTAAATCCCATTGAACATGTTTGGGATATTATGGGCAGGCGACTACATAGTCAAGGACGACAACCTCAAAACTTAAAACAATTGGGAGAAGGTTTGGTCGAATTGTGGAACGGCCTAGATCAGAACGAAATAAGACCCTTAGTTTTAAGTATGAATCAAAGATGACGGGAGGTCATTCGAGCCAGGGGTGGAAATAGCAGATACTGATTCTGTATTTACTTTATTTTTATGTGTTTATTATGTTATTTACTGTTGTTGCGTTAATTAAAGCAATTCTTTCATTTTGGATTGTTATTATTTCTCTTTACATTTTACTTTTTTCGAAACATTTCGAATCGCTTTCAATAATTAAGATATCGAAGATAACAAAAGTGTAATATCGGTATTCATTTTATTAATTTAATAAATAATGACGTGACCAAAACACGTAGGATATTAAATTAAAAAAAAATCACGTTGATCTAAAAATTGTGTATTTATTGAAGTAACAGAGATAAACAAATGGATAAAAAAAAGAAACGTAAGGGTAGCAAGCGGCTACAATTTGGCTATAATTGCAATAATTTGCAATGGCCACTATACCCTACAGGGTGTTTCGAATTTTCGGAGAAAAACATAACATCTTTATAACACCCGGGATAATCCCAAAATTACTTTTTAAACCGAAACCATAAAATCAGTGATATTCTTAAGGAAAAAACCTACGATTATTGAAAAAATCAATAAAATCTAACGACAAGTTTCAAAAATACATAATATCAAAATTGAGAC